>JALBCR010001883.1:0-112580 GCA_030710515.1 Abscondita cerata
TTTTCTAGTAAAGGCCCGGTTGATTATTGGAAAACGGTTTCACAAAAATATTAGGTAGAGAATTTAGCAACAATCGTAGAATAATTACAAATTTTGCTGGGATACCTGAAAGAGATATCAATGGCGCTAGAACACCTCATTTGCAGATTTCTGGAGATAAGACATACTCAGTTTACAAATCGGTAGGATTGAAATATGACAGTTCATGGGTAACAAATACCAATAACCCTTTTTTCCCATTTACGTTGGATTACCCAACAATCAAGAATGTCTTATTGGAGAATATCCAACTAAATCACAACCTGGTTTATGGGTACTCCCTATAGTAAACTTATTGGGAAAAGACAAATACGAGTGTAATGCGTTAGCTGCTTGTCAAATAGAGTAGGTATCTTTTAAGTGTTTAAATCATTTTCAATTAAACTTACATTACAGAGGTTCCGCTTGGAAAATTGGAAATTGGTTAATTAGTGAGTTTCAACGTGTCTACTACAGAAACAAAGCGCCGATGACATTAATGGTTAATTTATCTTGGTTCCAAATGGTTGAAAACAGTTTTGAAGGATTGAAAATGTGAGAAGATTGTCGTTATTAAGCACTGTATCACAAAGTATTCATTTTTAGGTTCTTAGATTACGTACAGCGCGTACCTACCGCTTACGTAGTTTCTCATAATGAAGTACTTGAATGGTCTAAAGATCCAGTTAGAGTAAAGCGTTACAAAACCAACTACCAAAAAAAGCGTAGACAATGCAGACTACCGAAAACATGCTACTTTGAATTTGAGGGGGAAGAACGTATTATGAATGTTTGTGAAACTTGCCCACTGGCGTATCCTTGGTTGGGAAATCCTGAAGGAAAACTATAAGAAATGCATTCGAGAACTTACTTTTTATGAGCAATAATTAGTTTAGTTGATAAACATTAATAGCTTCTTTAATTGCTATTATAATGGTTGGGTTTAACGGAATCAATAAAATATTTGAATAACATTATTAATTTTAATAAGGTGTTGCGACATCTATTGTCGCCTCATGTCCGGAAAGTAATCGCCACTAAAGTACAGATGTGTAAACTTAGAGTTGACAATCTTGAATCGCCTGCTATACATTCCTAAGATATTGTCTGTACCATAGCAAACAAACACCGAGAATCACTCGACAGCTGTTTCGTTCCTTTTCAGACTCTTCAGGAGAGATGGACCACTGTGTAAGTTTACTATTGTACAATATACGGGGTTCTCAAAAACGGTTTTTACGTAATTCTTTTTAAAGAGAAATAATTTTAAAAATCCTACCGACTGAAAGGACTTTCCTAGAAATTAGTTCTTTTGACAATAAATAACGCTACAAATATTTATACTGAATTTGATTAATCGAAATAGGCTTAACGTATTGTCTAGATAATTAGTACGTAGTCAAAAAAATACGTTGTCAACAATGCGGCTTTATCGTTTTTTTTTTTCACTTTATTTTCTCTCTTTCTGTAACTACGGAAATGAGCTTAGAATAATTTTTAATTTAAAGAGCAATTATAACTAGTAGATGGGGTAGAATTTTACAAGTCAGTTTGTGTGGTTTAGACAGCTCCAAATTAAAAGTCAAATTTGGGCCGCATCGAGCAGATCTAAGCACTCATTAGAACAAACAGTACAGATAAGCAACAACCAGCTAATAGTATCCAAAACTAAAAAGAAAGATTGTAGAATAACGGAACTAGATAACAGGGTTAGGCGGATTTAAAACCAGAGCGCAATTACGGATTAGCTGCATTTTTCATAAAGATATAATAAGCAATACAATTAATAGAGCTAAAAAACACAACACAAAAAAATCGTAGTATAAGAACTAAGAAAGAAGTAGAAAATAAACAAAATTTTTGGAAAAATTAAATGTAACAGTAGAAGCAGCCAATGAGGACATTGTGTTAGCGTGAGACCTAAATGCAAGGTCTTAAAAATTTAATAAAAATTAAGAAAGCATCCACCTAAAGTTGGATTTTCTTTAACTTCATTTGATGTTCGATGTAATAATTTTTTGGCAGATTACTAAGATAAAATTGCCTATGGTTAGGCAATTTAAGTTACATTTGAGCATTTTTGCGACAAAGTACTGAAGATTCTCTAAGTTGGTTAGTCTAAACTGTGTTTAATCACGTTCCCAAATCAAACATTTCTTCTTCCTCTTCCAGTTCTAAATAGGTAAAATCTGATAAAATACCATTATTAATTAAATGGTACCGGAAATAAACCCATGGATTTATTAACCGGCATCTTCTACGTCGCCAGTAGCACTTTTTTGACTTATTGTAACCATTGTAAACTTTGGAATTTTATGTTTAATTGGTATAAATAAATACCATTCAATTTATCTGATTATGATTGACTAATTGGGAAATAATATTAACACTATGTCAAGAGGCCGTTGATATCCACCTGATTTTTGGAACCGGCTAGTACTTGTCCATTCAAGGTGTTCATCGAAAATGAAGTAGTTAACATCTGGATTTATCTATCTGCTTCTCTATTGTTGTTTGAAAACAAACCAACTTACTCTTCATCATAATCATTGACAGTCATATAAGTTGAAATTGTGCATGCTTTAAGTTATAATTTTATTTAAATCGCGGTTATATCTGTATTCTGACGTGAATTTACCTACATAATTCTTGAGCTTTATATTTTGATTGATGCGATTTGAAAGATTTTTTTAAAATATCATAAAATTGCACACTTTGTCGTCAAGTACCGGTACGCAACGTAAGTTTTTTATAAATAACGTCAGAAAAACTACTCTTTTTTGTTTATTATTGTATATAATTATCTGTTTTTGTCCGTTAATTACTAAATTATTTGGCAACCACCCTAAATAATGGCGTATTGTACAGAACGGTTATTACTTAGTTTAATTTTTCTATTTAGTTAATTCTAAAATAAATTGTATCGTGTAGCATCCTACACGCAATGGTTGTGTATTTCATATGTGTTTTGTGTCTATAACTGATCTAGTCGTCAAATACACCCACGATCTCACACCGACTAGCAGAGCTACGGGTAGGTTTTTGTCACTGCCAACAAACTGTAACAAAGAAACACTTCTAAGAACCGTTTGTTCAACAACTGACAGTAGAAAAACCATAAAAAAATAATAAAATAAACAGAGTAGAGCAAAATAAAGATAAAAATAAAATTACAAAAAATGAACTAATAGCAGAAATAAAAAAAAATTGGGAAACAGCTGGAGACGACAGAATCACAGCAGAAATGGTTAAGAATATGGGAGATAAGATAATGGATTACCAATGCAGCTAAAAATAGTTAATACAGTCTGGCAAAAAAAAAAAAAAATTATTAAGGTCGTGAAAATTATATACATGGTGCAAACTAGAAGATTAAAAGATTAAATTATGAGAAAACTAGATGGATTAAATAAAAACCGCAAAAGAAAACAAAATTTAATAGAGTGGAAGAAATAATTTGTAATCGGCGAAGAATGAATTTAGAGAAACTATCAATCTTTAACAATCATTTCTTATAAAGAAGTAAGCACCCCCTTTAACAATTTTATTTTTGAACTTTAGCATTGCCAAGGTAACTTTTTTTGGACTTATTTTTTGGTTAAAAATTCCTTTAATTGTGCCACGCGGCGACATTATTTACCTACAGGTCGGTCATCGTCCATATTTTTATATTTTTAGTTAAGTTTGAAAATGAATGACAAAAATTCCATTAAAAAGGAAAAAAATAAATAAATAAATTTGTTTTTAAAAAACAAAAATTTTTTTTTAAAAAAAAAAAAAAAAAAAAAAGAAAAAAAAAAAACTTTGGAAAAAAAATTAAAAGTAGAAATAACAATCAAAGTTTTAAGTGATAACATTTGTAACGACTGACGTTTTCTTTCGTAGATAGCTGTTGAGTCTTAGATTTGTTAGTCTTAAGCTTCTTCAATCTTCAATAGCAGTGCAGCTTCTTCGTGGGGCTGGTGTTAATAATTGCTCTAAATCAAATCATGATGGTTAAAACCACAAATACTTATTTACAAGCCTAAGTTCTTGTACATCAGCAATTACATTAGTAGTAGCTAAGTAGCTAATGGTTGCAGCCGCTTTGGTATCAAAAATAAAACTTAAATTACTTACAGTAAGTATGTTCGGTACCACACACATAAACATAATACTTTAATACTAACTAAAAGCTTAAAATCTATTACGTTGGGAGTTTGATCGTGATGTAGAGCAATAATAGGTCTCATCATCCGTCTGAACCTTTTATCGCCGAAGAAACGTCTTTTTTCTCAAAGGTTTTAGGAAATAATAGTTGAAAACCAAAAAGAGGGCGGCGGTAGCCACTATGTAAACGTCCACTTTTGATGCTCATAGTTACAATTCAAAATTGTAGTTGGAGAATAAAAGAAGCGTACAAAAATTTTATAATTAACCACGAATTCAGCTTCAGTCGAAGAATAATGTCTAGAGTTTGAAATAATTATTACAGTAATTATTTACAAGCGGTGATAATATACAATGCAAAGATTATTTAATTTGTAGGCTAGGAAGTTTCCGATAAAATGTGACGTTTATGGAGACACTGCCGTGACCTTCTTCCAGATTTGACGTTTCTTGCGTACGTTCGGCGGTTCGGTATTTACACGTAGTTTTTCGGTCTTCTTTTAGGGTTGAATCGGAGCTGGTGGTGTGGGGGGTTGTTTCCAGCAGACCGTGCTGTGAGATAACTGATACAGATTATGCATCAGCAAAGTTTATTTAAGACCACAATTACTAGTCTTGTAGGTTAGAGCAACTTTGGACCGGTCTTGTTTCCTAAAGGATAAGAAACGAAGTTTAAAATTACGGCTTTATAAGTGACGGAAGTCCGTCGTAGGGCACACCGGATAAACTGTAGTCACCCGAGTACGATGAAGCCTTGTGTGCGAGCAGTCTATGCACGTGAAGTTATACCCTTTGTTTCGGTAGTGGTCTGACTGCGTCTGTATTTAAAGTAAACGGAGTAATCTAGACACATCTTTTGCCAGTGCTACCGAGTAATTTAGCAGCACTGTAGGGGTTTGGTAATAAGTATGTGATAACTGTAAGAGAACAGATTAATAACGATGGTTTTATAGGTGAGTTTAAAATAAGAATACGGTTTTGCCACGACACGTGCCGAATATTAATCAGCAGTGGAGGTGGGCTTTGAAAATACGGTTTATAGTACAGTAAAGATGATTCTTAGAGGGTATTTAAATTAGAGAAAATGCACACTTCGAAGAGAAGAGTTTAATTAAATAGAAAAAAATTAAAAAAAGCTTAGTAAAGGGATTAAGTAAGAGAGCGTTGACCTCGACATTTATATGTAAGAATACAAAATTCAGTAGGTTTAACCACCCGCAGAGGCGCTGCTAGGTAAAGAATTGTCGAAGCAGGAAGCACACTAAATTACATATTTACAATGCAACAAAAATTGCAAATTGTTTGAAACACGTTCTGAGCAACAGAACTCACATTTCTACTACATCTTCTTTCTGCTACGCATTGATCTTTGCTTTGGTGGAAATAACCTGTTAATTTTGCAGCACATCTCCTTTTGTCTCATCTCCTCTCTGTTTAGGGGATACCAGGCCTTACATTATTTAACATTACACTTGATGACCAAAGACACTATTTTGTTAGAGCACCCTGTTTTAATCAAACAAAAACCCTACAGAGTCATTTGAAACATACCCGAATATAAGTAATGACTAAGTTTCTAAACAAATAGTATAAAACCACATGTTTCTTACTAAAACTATAAAAAAGGCGACTACTTCTGTTTTAGGAACGATTAATATTGTATTCCAATACAACCAAATTGCGCCACGAAGACGGACTCCATGACAATTATGGGTGGTGGGTATACTTAGGTGCCGTAAAAGACAAGGATTTGCGTTTGTTTTACACTCTTTAATAGGTAAGCGCCCAAAAAAAAACTCTAGAAAGAAAACTGGTTTAAAATTTAAAAAACTTATGCCAAAATCAGAACATGCATCAGAGTATCTGTTTTGATACTTAAAATGAAAGTAATCTAATTTCCAAGTATTTAGCAGAAGTTTTTTTCTGACTTGCCAGCCAAAAGGAAAGATGTTTATAAAACTGCATGAAATGATATTAACCAATCAAGAAATCTGAAAAACGCGCGGGAGAATTAAAATTTTTCTAACATATTGCTAACGACATACCTTTATTATTCTAATAAAAATAAGAACGTAACAAAATAGATAAAGAAATGGATGATTTGGAATTAAAAGTAATAAGTTTAAAGAAAAGAGAGAGACCAAAACAAACATAAGAGATAAAATAAAGTGTGAAAAAAAAGAAAATAATGATAAAGAAAAGACTATTAATAGGTAGGTCAAACTAAAAAGTTTTAAACAAATAAGTGATTAAGTGTGTTTAGTACAAAATCGAATAGTGGAATATAAAACTGTGAAATGCTGTTATAAAAGAAAGAATATAATCTTACAAATGGCTATGTAAAAAGCTTTTGATTGTTAGTTCTTATAACCTTCTTTCAGTTTTCATCTAAGTTGATACTTTTTCTTACACCCACCATTTATATTTTGCATGGTAGTACATTTTATGATTGAGTTAATTTGTTTAATAACTGGTAATTATAATTTTTTAAAATATTTGTTTTTTTTTTTTTTTTTTTTACCTTTTTTTTTAATTTTTTTTTTTTATTAAATTTTTTCTTTTTTTGTGTAAAAAAAAAAAAAAAAAAAAAATTTTTTTTTTGGTTTTTTATTAATTTTTTTTAAAAAAAAACGAATTTTTTATTATAAATTAATTTTTTTTTATAAAAAAAATTTTTTTTAAAAAAATTAAAAAAAAAAAAAAAAAAAAAAACTTTTTTAATTTTAATTATTTTAAAAAAAAAAATTTAATTTTTTTTTTTATTAATTATTTTTAAAAAAAAAAAAAATTTGGGTTTTATTTTATCCAGAATCACCATATTATAGAGCTATTATTATGCCGTTATGAAACGTATTATAACACCTATAAAACACTAGTGTTTTATATTCCATAAAAACATTAGTGTTTTGTAATATATAAAATTCAAGAAAAAATTTGCAGAAAATTTAGTAATTATTTATTAACATTAATATTAACATTCACGTTAACATCAAGAGTAAACTTATTTGCAATATCAGGATTTACATTTACACAAACCACGTTTGAGGAAGACTGCATCGCGGAGATCTCTTGCATTGTGCTGGATTTTCCTTGAATTTTTCTAGCAATATCGATTTTATTTGACTCGCTTTCTTCTATATACCCCTCAACAACACTAGATGACCTCCACGCTCCGTGCCTCTTAAGAGTGAGAATATCACCACCAGCATTAGCCAACAGAGTCGCCGAAGAACGGCGCAATACTATGGCCCGTGTAGGATTTAGCGTCTAGAAGTTTTAAGAAAGAAGCAATCTGTGAGGGATTCTGGAAATAGTGTTAATTCCCACAGGTTGCACGGTGCATTTTGAATTTATATATCGCAAAAAAATCTTCCCTGCGAAATAGTACTTTTAGGACGTAGGCGTATGTATTTCTTGCATATCTCCATAACATTAACAGAGAATCCTTTGTCTAATACAGTGAAACTTCTTGACATATTGGTCTTTGTTTCTGGGATGGACACGTAGATAAAAGATCCTTTATCTTTCACATGTTCAATATTTAAGTTTACCAGTTCATTGCATCGTAAACCTCCACAAACACCCATTATGACAGCAACCTAGAAATATTTAAAATAATTAAGATACCAATACAAAAGAATAGAAAATTGGTTGTACCTTCATCATTAAGTACTTTTCATCAGATGCTGTTTTCAAAAATTGTTCGATGTGTCCCCTCTCAAGCACTTTTGCCTTCTTTGCCTTGTAGTTTTTGATTGGCTCTTGAGATAAGCAATTAATTTGCCGTATTTTGATATGTCAATATTTCTATGCACATTCAAAGTTGCTCTTAACATTGAATATTTCGTCCACATCGACGAGGAGGCAAACTTGCTTCTTACATTTAAAAAATAAGCCAACAGGACGTCCTCGTTTATGATGTTTGCACCTCTTTTCTCTCTCCATTCATTAAAGGTAGCAAATTCTTTTATGTATGCATCTTAAGATTTGGCCGGCAACAGTTGCAGGGTTACTTCTTCAGCTTCTGCTTTAATTTCTACCGGCAAAGAATCACTTTCTGACATTTTTCAAAACGACGCACACAAACGATTTCTAATTTTTTCACAAATATTGTTTTAATAAACAAGCATCCTAGCAACTAATAATGCAAAGCCGCCCAAAAGTTTCACTAAATTTTCTAATATTTGCTATTACATTAAAATTTTGGAACTGTCAAATTACTTATATTTCAATTAAATTGGTTTGATTGTGGATAAAATCTTGTATTGCATTCGTGTTTTAGTGGCATATTATCCCTTAAGAAAATTAAACGCTCGAACTTCGTTCTCGCGATTAAAAATTCTTGCGTGGATAATCTGCCTACTAAAACACATATACAATAAATAGCTATTATTGAATTCACTAACACATAATTTAGTTTTCTTGCACTTGCCAGATAGATAAGTTATAAATTAATTTTATACTATTACAAAATTTTTTAATATAACATAACATAATTTTTCCGGGATGATACCGGAAAATCACCATCTTGATTATCTGTAACAGAACATGGGCCTAAATTTTTATAAATACAGTAACGGCGTCCTGTACATTTTAATTTTAACTTTGATTAGAACTAAATTGCACTCTATCTCTTATTTATGTACACTCATGAAATTTAAAACTTGGACACCACAATTTCTGTAAACAAAAGTTTGCACATTGTGAAGCGGGCTTAAGGGTATCATTTACAATTCTAACAGCAGGTAGTCTCAGCAGGGGTTATCTTATAGAAGGACTGTAGAATGAATCATTACACTAAGCACGTTTTAGAAAATAGGTAATTTACGTTGCTTACTTAATTTTTTCTTTAAAGAATATATTTGAAGGTATCGCTAATTAAACACCATAGCTCGATTAATTATCGAATCAAAATTTTGTTTAGGAAATGTTTACAAAATAAAATTAGAAATAATTTTGATTTAAAAACGTCTACAAGCAATAACTTTTAAATTAAATCAAAAAACTAAACATGGTTATTTGGGTTGACTGATTATTACTTATTTTTAAATAAATCTAACCTACTAATTATTGTAAGTTATTAAAAAAATCATTAAACTCTCTATTCATAATATTTAGTCCTTACAAAATGTATATTTTATGACGTTTCATTTTTTCTGTAGTTAATATAAAAAGTGAAAATAAAAACTAAGGCAATTCTTATTGTCAACGTATATATTTAGTTTTTGACAAGAATTTATTACATAATTATAATTAAGATACCAAGTTATAGTTTAAAATTAAATGAAAACTTTTTTTTAAATAAAGGTATTACTATATAAATAAATATAAGAAATCAATAATGGGTGTGACCTCCATTATTATTGATACATTCTTGGAGGCGTCTGCTCATTGACGCTATCAAGGTATCAATATAATTAATATTAATCGTTTCCCATGCGGTATCAATGGCTGCAATTAGTGCATTACGGTTTACTGGTATAAAATTTGGCCCTTGTTGTCTTCGGATAACAGCAAGTATTCGAGCCCAAACATTTTCGATAATGTTAAAATCTGGGCTTTTGCTGGCCAGGGTAACAGCTCCAAGTTATTTTCTGTATCCAATTGCGCACAACCCGCGAAGTATGAATAGGGGCGTTGTCCTTTAACAACAAAATACATTATGAAAATGTTAATTCAACAGATCCCGAACTATTTTTTGGAGAAAGTATAGTGAAATAAGAATACTTACTTGTTGGAAAATATAATCTTCGTCTGGATAAAACACTTCGACTGAAGGTTTCATAATAGTTTCCAAAATATCTAAATACGCAGCAGAATCAAGACGTCCATCGATAGCCCAACAAACTCCTGGACCCCGCGCGCTAACCCAACCCCACACATTCACAGAAAAATAACCACTTCGTTTTTTAGGACATATGTGATTATTTTCGTAACGAGTTCCTTCCATTCTAAAAACTTTTAGTGGTCCATCGTTGCGGCTATTGAACGTTTTTTCGTCGCTAAAAATCACTCGATTCCAAAATTCCAAAGGTTCGTTCACATATCGCCTTGCAAATTCCAGACGACGTCTCATATTTTCGTCACTGAGAACTTCTTTCGCAGCAGCATTATACTTCTTTATTCCCATCTCCTTTAATCTTTTTGTGCAGTTATACGGCATCCGGAAAATGTGTATCTGCTATTTCCCTGGAGTATGTAGCAAATGGTTGTTCTGTTACGTAATGAAACAACTCGAGATCTTGAACACGTGTAGATACTTTAGGTCTACCACTTCCGATGGCTCTTTCCAAAGTGTGTTCAAGATTCCATTTTACTCGGTAATGCCCTACGGTGTTTTTTGGTATATCTAACATACGTAAAATTTCACGCACGCTACGGCCCGCCGCTAATTCCGAAACAATCCGCGCTTTCAAATCAGCACCGAGATGAGGTGGCATTTTCACAACACTTAAAATTTTAAACTAAAATGGAATTTACATTTTTTACTTTATTTATTGAATCACACTACCCCTTCTCAAACAGTAAGTAATTGTTTATATATTACATAGTATTAAGATTACAATAGAGGACTTATAAACTTTCGAAAATATCTAATTATAAATATTTACACTGCAATTGCGCTTTTTCCTTAATAATTTCTTAGCAATAACATACACGTTCTTGGTTTTTAAGTTGTCATAAATTTGATATGATATAAATTTGTGTTTCTAATATTACATCACAAACTAATCTTTATTCGCCAAAAAATTGTTGCTTAAGTTGTAAAGCTTCGTACACACCTGAACAACAAACCGAGCAACAAACATAACAACGAACCGAAAGTCAAACAGAACGACAAACGATCTTTTATGATTTCCACAATCCGAACAACAAACGGAACGTTTGTGCTGTTCCCATAATTATTTTCAGTAGTTTTCAGTTCATATATATTTATTATTGAGAAGAGAAAATTGCGGAAAACAAGAAGATAGTGCCAACCAAATTTTTACGCACAAAGAAGAGTAAAAAATTATAATTTACTTCGCTTTTTTTTATTTTGGAAATTTCCCGCCCAAATGATGCTAATAGGGACATCATTTTTTCTTGCATTCTTAAACACTGATTAATTTAAAACATTTTTCTTCTGTCAACTCCATAATATTACCTAAAACACAACAAACCCACAAAAGGGAGGACAAAAATAAATAATTTAATTCTCCCGCATAAGTTTGTTCGCCGTTTTGTTTAGATTCGTCCAAACCTGCAAACGCATTCGCGCGCATTTTCTTTGATGTCGGAGAAAAACCGACAAGTTGCGGGAACGCCGCAAACCGTTCGTGGAACAATCAGGACTTGCGAATCTGTTCTAAAATTCGTACGTAGCACCGTCCAAATTAATGTTCCGATTGCCGTTCGGTTCGTTGTTCTGTTTGTTCCTCGGTTTGTTGTTCAGGTGTGTACGAAGCTTTACAATAAGCATATTAATATGAACTATATCTTATGAAAGGAGAGTTATGTAACTATAATTAACGACTTAACGTTACGTTAGTAGATTCCATTTACTATTTACACATATTTTCTTGGAACATTCGATAATTAACTATCGGGATATGATGACCCTATACTTCGCAGGTTGTGCGCAACTGGATACAAGCAAATAACTTGGAGCTGTTACCCTGGCCAGCAAAAAGCCCAGATTTTAACATTATCGAAAATGTTTGGGCTCGAATACTTGCTGTTATCCGAAGACAACAAGGGCCAAATTTTATACCAGTAAACCGTAATGCACTAATTGCAGCCATTGATACCGCATGGGAAACGATTAATATTAATTATATTGATACCTTGATAGCGTCAATGAGCAGACGCCTCCAAGAATGTATCAATAATAATGGAGGTCACACCCATTATTGATTTCTTATATTTATTTATATAGTAATACCTTTATTTAAAAAAACGTTTTCATTTAATTTTAAACTATAACTTGGTATCTTAATTATAATTATGTAATAAATTCTTGTCAAAAACTAAATATATACGTTGACAATAAGAATTGCCTTAGTTTTTATTTTCACTTTTTATATTAACTACAGAAAAAATGAAACGTCATAAAATATACATTTTGTAAGGACTAAATATTATGAATAGAGAGTTTAATGATTTTTTTTAATAACTTACAATAATTAGTAGGTTAGATTTATTTAAAAATAAGTAATAATCAGTCAACCCAAATAACCATGTTTAGTTTTTGATTTAATTTAAAAGTTATTGCTTGTAGACGTTTTTAAATCAAAATTATTTCTAATTTTATTTTGTAAACATTTCCTAAACAAAATTTTGATTCGATAATTAATCGAGCTATGGTGTTTAATTAGCGATACCTTCAAATATATTCTTTAAAGAAAAAAATTAAGTAAGCAACGTAAATTACCTATTTTCTAAAACGTGCTTAGTGTAATGATTCATTCTACAGTCCTTCTATAAGATAACCCCTGCTGAGACTACCTGCTGTTTGAATTGTAAATTGTGATGTCCAAGTTTAAATTTCATTTGTTTACATAGGAGTATTTAAATCATAAAAATTAAGAATATATAATAAGTACTAATTATCAATATTAAAAAAATTCTACATAAAAAAGGTAGGTAATTAAGCAATAGCTAATTTACATAAAAGAGACGTTTAGTCGCAATAATTAACATGACTTAAAAGCATATTCAATAGATGAACAAAAAATACACAACATTTAATTTAACAAGGAAATTATTCAGTGTTTATAAACTTTATCATAAAATAACATTGTAAATAAAATCAATGCATTTCACAGTTTTGTGAAAATTGAAAAAACGATTTTCTACAAATTTACAAAAACTAAAATTGAAGCAAGTAATCGATAGGTAATAAAATATTTCCAAAAACGCCTTAAATCACTTTTTCAAATACAAAAAAAAATGGTTGAAGTAGAAATTGTATTGGAAGTATAATTTACAACATTTCTTTTTTTACAACATCATGTAACTACAAAAACTAAAAAATGCTGAGCTTTTAAAAGTTTGTATTAATGTAATGTATGTTTTAGTGAAATAAATAAATAATGATGTTGAAATTACTTATTGAGAAAACAACAATTTATATTAATATCTTTGAAAGTTTAATAGAACAGGATATTGTGTTGACAGCACTTATTAAAGTAAATAAATTCGTGTAGGATAATTTTGAAAATTAATGTTAATTATTTTAATTAAATCAGCGTACAAATATTATAAGTCACGTAATGCAAATAATGCTCATAATCATGTTTATATATGTGATACTTTTATATTATGTACATGAAAGTCAACTTAATGCATTGAAATGTTGGTAACTCAAACAGAGGGGTCATGAATGAACTTTCAAATGCCAAGTTAAATTGTTGTATTAAAGTGTCTTGTGTGTAAAAGCACTTACAAGGTAGATGCTTTAATGTGTTCTTTTAGATACTTACCGTTTAAGATATTTGCACAATTATTTTTTCAAATTATTACTCGTTGTTTTTTGAAAAAAAAATTCCTGAAATGAAGTGTACATTTAATTATCTTAACTGCAGTAAGTGATTATTTTAATAGAAAAGCTTAAATAAATAGTTACTTTACTAGTTTCAGCAACTTAATTGAGTATTTTACTGTAGGTACAGGAATTAGAAATAAATTACATTCTTTGAATTATTACCCAAATCAATAAATCACAAAAAGATATCTTCTAAAGAGTCGTTTAAATTGTGTAACTCACAATGATTTTTTTTAGTTTTTCTTTTATTTTTGATCTATTATTTAGTCTGTGCTTAGTTTCTTTACTTTTTATATACGTTATCAAAAAACTTGTTTTATCAGGTCTAAGAACTTTTTTATATCAGTCCTAAAGATGTATCACCCATGTTATCATTTTAATTATTTTTCTTTATTCAATTCGAGTAGTAGCTGCAACTATCAAACATAATAATTATATGTACAGTAAAACTTCTATTTTCGCTACCACCTCTTAAAAGCCGCCACCTCTAAAATTGGCTAAGTTTTCCAAGTCAAAAACCAATTATACGAAAATATCCGTATTAATAACCTTCCTAATAGCAACCACCTCTTGATAACGGCCACGGCCATTTTTTTGTAAACTTTCTTGAAAAATACATGTAATTCTACCTCTTATTTCCGGGCGTTCGCTAAAAAAAAACGTTTGTGCTAGAAAGTTGGTTGAAAAATGTAGTGTTGGAAAAACATAAGCTAACGATATTTTAAAAAACAAATGTGATTTAAAAAAGCTATTTGAAGAAAGTTCCAATACAGAGAAGAAGTGAAAATTTACTAAAACTAAAGGTTTAGAAATTAACCAAGTAATTTAGAATTAGTTTTGTAAAGCTAGGAATCAAAATATTCCGATATCTGGACTTTTAATAAAAAAGAAAGCATTGAAAGTTGCAAAAAATTTTTAAAATGACGGATTTTAAAACTTCAAATGCGTGGCTTGAAAAATTTTGTCAAAGACATAACATAACCTTTAAAACAATTTGCGGGGAGTCAGCTGATATTAACCTAGACACTGTTGATGCTTGGAAAGCAAAGTTGCCAGTAATACTGAAGGGAGTATTTACCCAAAAGTGTGTACAATGCTGACGATACCGGACTTTTTTACCTTTCGATGCCAAACAAAACGTTCTCTTTAAAAAACAATAAATGTAGTGGTAAAAAAGGAAAATGCCTTAATCAGCAATCTGCCCTTAAAATGGGTGTCTAATAAAAAAGCTTGCATGACGGTAGAGATTATGACTTCCTGACGAAAAAAATTTGATAAAAAAATGAAAAATGAAAATAGAAAAGTCTTATAATTTCTGGATAATGCCACGTCTCATCCCAAAATGATTTTTGAAAATGTGAACATTGTTTTTCTACCCCCAAACACTACATCCAATTGCCAGCCACTGGATCTAGGAATTATCCAAAATTTTAAGATTGCCTACAGGAAGTTTTTAATAAAAAGGCTGCTAACATTTACAAATACTGAATGTCCTTTTGAAGAAGCGAAAAAAAGTATCAATTTAACCAGCGCTTTAGTTTGGATATCAGTAGCCTGGAAAAACGCTTCACCTATTACAATTGCTAAATGTTTTGCGAAAGCAGGATTCTCGGAAAAGGTCCTGCAAAAGATTTCGATGAAGAAGACGAAATTCTACTAGCTCATCTTCTTCCTGTATTACCAGAAGCAATTACTCCAACGGCTAGCAATATTAATAAAATTTCTGTTGATGAAATTAATCCTGAAATGCAAATATCTGCAATTACTAATGAAAATATGACGTCAACTAAATTGAATAATGATGGTTTTGTTGAAGTAACACAAAAAAAAATCGTATAGAAAAAAAAGCACTTGAAGGATCAGGTGATAACTTTACCATAAAGGCAGCTAAAAGATTTTCGCATCTACATGTGTACAACTTAGATCCGGAGGTTACAACAGAACAAATAAAATTGCATTTGTCTGAAAATAATTTTAATGTCTAATCTAGACGACCAAATGAATACAGTTCTTTTAAGGTTTCTGTGCTAGCTGAACAATTTAATGAATTAAAAAATCCAGAAATTTGGTCAAAAGGTGCTCGTATGAATAATTTTTTATTTCGACTTGGAATGCAAAAAATGACAACTTAATAAAAATTGCTCATCTAAAAGTACAATGTATTAAAAATAAATTAGATACTATTGAAGTTTTATTAGAAAGTTAATAATTAGATATTATGTGCATTACTAAAACTTGGATTGGAAATGATGAAATTAATAGCATTACAATTCCAAACTATAAAATTTCTAGTTACGAGTATTACTCTCGAAGTGATCTCAGCAGTCAATTTACTGAAACTTATTGTTCTTTCATCAGATAAAGATTTTGAGTTTTCAGCAATCAAACTTTCCGCTAGTTATGATGATTTATATGTTATATGTGTCTACAGAGCACCAAATTCAGATGCTAATGTATTTTTTGAAAAACCTGAGGAATGTCTTTTGGTACTAAATAGTAAAAGAAAGGAATCGAACATTATTCTAAATGGTTACTTTAATATAAACTGGTTTGCTGAAGATAGTAAAAACAGTAAATTGCATGATCTGACAAGTTCTTTTTGTCTGTCGTCTGTATTTAATGCTGTTACTAGAACAACACTACAATCTGAAACTGCAATTGATTACATTTTTACTAATTTCAACAACATTATCATGGATAGAGAAATTATATATTGTAGTATTTCCGATCATAGTTCTCAAGTAATATCATTTCCTCTAGTTATACCTAAAAATAAGCAATCTACTTATGTACGATCCTACTCGAAAAAAACTTATTGAACTTAATGAACAATTTGGTAACTTTAGTAACATCGTAAAGTCTCACTTCGAAACATATTTTAACTTTGTTAAATTAAATTATGATGAGAAAAAATCATAGCTTACATCAGACATAAAAAAATTATCTTTAACATTGAAAGGAAAGGATATGTAAATCTGACGTAATGCCAGACTATATTTATAAAGAGTTTAAGAGAAATTACAAACAAATACCAAGAAAAGCCAAACAAAACAATATGCAATTGATCGCTCCTCTAATAAAGCTAAGAAAGTGCGGGTAGTTATAAATAAGTCATTTACAAACCATATCTCTCCTACTGCAAGTTCTTCACCAGTGATAGTACTAAACAATATTGAGTGTACCAACAAAAAACTATGTCTAATGCATTTAATAAATACTTTATAGAGGTTCCTAATGTATTATCTCCTTAAAATAACAATTTAAATGAAGTTAGTTTAAATAAATCGTTTTATGAAAAGTGTATCTACTTGTTTCCAACTGGAACCAAGTGGAAACCGAAACACAATAAGTGCTCTAAAAATAGTAATTCTTGCGATAGTGATGGCATTCCTTCAAAGGTGATTAAATTTTGTGCTGATGAACTTACGGTACCACTGAATTTAATTATAAATAATTTTTTGTAAAAAGTGTAATCCCGGATGTGTTAAAAATTGCTAAAATTATTTGTGAATATAAAAGAGATGACCCCAAACAATTAAATAACTATAGACCCATAGCATTACTGTCAGTTCTTTTAAAAATTATTGAAAAACTACTTTCAAAACGTATAAGGAACTTTTTGGATTCTCACAAGCTACTAACAACAACTCCGCATGGATTTAGGAAAAAACGATCAACAACTACCGGTTTAGCTTTACTAATAAATGTAATACATTATAGTTTAGATCAAAATAATTATGTTGCTGCTCTTTTCATAGACTTATCAAAAACATTTGATATTGTAAACCACAAATTGTTTGTAGAAAATTGGATTGTTTGGGAATTAGAGGAAACTGTCAATATCTTCTTAAAAGTTACTTGTCTAATAGAAGTCAATACGTTAACTATATGTAACACAATTCAGACGCGTTAGATGTACAACTAGGTGTACCACAGAGTAGTGTGTTAGGTCCTCTACTATTTTTGATATATATAAAGGATATAAGCAATTACTTAAATCACCATCATGTCATATTTGCTGATGACTTATCACTATTATCATGTGAAAAAGAGATAAAGTTATGTTATGATAACCTAAAAAGTTCGTTACAAACACTAATTAATTATCTTAGTTTAAATAAACTTGTTCTGAACACAACTAAAACTTACTCGATGCAGTTTTATACAAAAAGTAATTACTATAACAGTAGTAAACTAATTAGGTTACATAATAAGACGTTAAACCAAGTGATATCTTGTACAGTTCTTGGATGTCATATTGACATGTCACTAACATGGAAACCTCACATATCTTACATTTCAAAAAAAGTAGCGTCATATTATTATGCATTAAAACGTCTTTCGTATTTCTCTAATATGGATACGTCCATAAAGTTTTATTATGCTAACATCGAATCAATAATGCGTTATACTATTATTTTATGGGGTGTTTCGAATAATAGCAGTCGAATTTTTGTATTACAAAAACGTGCAATTCGATGCATTTTCAACATGCGCATTAAATACTCCTGTAAGCAAATCTTTATTAAACATAAATTGTTAACGTTGCCTTCAATTTACATATATGAAATTTTAAAGTTTGTTAAAATTAATATAACCAGCTTTAAGTTTCAAAACCACTTCCATAATTATCGCACTAGACATGGTAATGATCTTGAGTATAGCAGTCATAAGTTGGTTCTTTATGAGTCGAACCCATATTATAAAGGTAGTGTTTTGTATAATAAACTACCTCTTTATGTAAGAAATTTACCTTTAAAAATCAGTGGCGGCTTGTCCATATGGTCAATTGGTCAATGACCTCCCAAAAATGTTGACAATATATAAAAAATATTAATTATTACGTGTTTTATTGAAATAGGTAATTTACTCGCAAAAATCGCAAGTATAATAACTTAAAATTTATCGGCCGTCGTTCGTAATTCATCCTCTTCAACCTTGGGGTGCGAATTGTCCTCATTGAATTAGATCTACCCGGAAAACTCGAAAAACGTGCAGCGCCCGAATAAACGCAAACGTCCGAAACAATAATCAACTTTGGGTCATGAGCCGGATCCCGCAGTTTCCGTCGACTTCGTATAGGGTGTACAACTACGCTCGATTTTTGATTCGATTTTTGCGTGTTTTAAATCAATTTAAGAATTTATATTGATATGTTTTACTGTTGTTGTGTTGTTTTGTAAAAAATACTATTTTTGATTCGCGTGTGCATGCGCTATAATAGAAAATGTGGGTAGTGCAGAAAATTAAACAACTAAAAAGTGCTAACAAACTTAATTTTACAAAATTAGTTGAGTTCAAGGCAAATGGTCGTCCTTGCCAGAACTAACTTTACGACAGTCTAACAAAGATAAAAATAAAGATGTTCATCGAAACTTTCGCAAGGTAATGTACGATTTAGCTAACTGGATATGTGGTTGTAAAGTATCAAATGTATTTTACTGTTTATTTTTCTAAAGACTCGTCAGACTCGCTATAGTCCAAATCCGGTGTCAGAGATTTAAAACATTTAAAAGAGGAAATAAAAAAACTTGTTTCGTCTGCAGAACACATAAAATGCTCGGTAAATTTTGCAACCGTAGGAAATGTTGATATTCGTACACAGCTAGACAATGCTTACAGAAAATCCCTTAGAGATTTTAATAAGAATGTTTCGAAAAATCGCTATATTTTGAACAAAATTGTAGATTGTATAAAATTTTGGGGTGCATTTGAGTTATTTATATTTTTTTAAGTATGCCTATTTTTTAAATTAATTTTTGACCTCCCAGTATGATTGACCACGAGCCGCCACTGTTAAAAATGTATTTAAAGTCAATCAAGACTATACTACAAAGCAATGCATTTTACACTGTTGATGAATACTTAGAATATGAATTTTAATTTTAGTTATTATATTTGACCTTTCCTATACCTGTAACAAGGTCTCCTGGAGTAAACGATATTATTATTATTATTATAAGGTAATCAACGTAAGCGTTGAAACTTATGCATCTATTGATTGTGATATTTTGACAGAAATCCCCAATTTAAGTATTCAAGATATAATTAGTGAATTAGACTATAGTGAATGCTGTGATTCGAACAATGAAAGTGGTGCAGAAAAATCCGAAGTTTTTACGTCAAACATTAAAGATATGGGTAAAGTGTGTAAAAAACTGAGAAATGTGCCAAGTTTTCTATTTTCTAATAATAAGAGTGAGCTAACGGTAGAAGTACTTCAAATTTTATCAAAATGTAAATCTTCTATTTACAACCTAAACTTAAAAATATAAAACAAACCTCAATACAAAAATATTTCACAAAAATATTTCACAAAAATATAATTTGACGGTATGTATATGTATGTAATTAATTATTGTAATAGGTATAACGAGCAATTAGAAAATAAATACATATTATGTAAATGTATGTATTATGTATTTAATATGTATAACTCTTCCATTATTATATCGTGTAATTATTTAATATTGCATCAGCACATTTACAAGGTGTCTCAGATAGCATTATATGCATGGGGTTCTCGCTTATTATAAAAGATACAGATTTGGTTAAATTAGACGAATTATTCTTCGGTATTAGAGAAGTTTATAGCTGTTGTTAAATTTATAAAATTCTATCTAGTTCAAGAGTTATAACGAAAATACGAAAAAGTGCCAAATTCTTTTTTTTTTACATAACTAATTACCATTATTTTTATTATCACTTTCTTAGAGCACTTTTTGCGTAGAATTTAAATATTTTTTAGATTTTGTTTATCACTTTTCGTTTTTGAGTTATAACTATTAAATTACATTTTTCTTATGGAACGTCAAGTAAGCTTTGGAATAGTTCGATGCGGTTTTTTTCCTCTTTCCAATGATGTGAGATATGGAATATTTATTTTGAAAAATAAACTGTAAAACTAAAAAAACGTTTTTAATTTAATTTAAAATAATAAGTTGGCTATGAAAAACAAATACATCGTTGTTAATTACAAAATGTTTGATAAACTACAAAAATTAAGAACTAATCACCAACTATTTACAAAAAATTTTCAAATAATTGACCATTATTATTTAAACATAGCCGCGATCTTCGCACTGTTGACATAACGGCATTGCGTAACTTACGACGTGAAACACTGCAAAATGATGCAAGAACTGCTTCACGAAGGTCTGCAACATTTTCATATGTTTCAGTGTAAACTTCATTTTTAACATAACCCCAAAGAAAAAAGTTTAAAGGAGTTAGGTCCGGAGATCTTGCTGGCCATAAGACATAACCACGATTACCAATCCACAAATTAGAAAATCGATTGTTAAGATATTGGGTGACTATGTTAGAATTATGCGGTGAAGCGCCGTCTTGTTGAAACCAAATACCTACAGATTCGATCAACGGTAAGTTATCAATTCTATTTTCCATATCCATTTGTAATAAATTCAAATACCCTATACTGTTTAATGTATCGTCGAAAAGTATAGGTCCAATAATTCTGGTAGTTAAAATGCCACACCACACGTTAAAACCAAATCTATCTTGAAAACGGTTTTGTCTAACAACGTGAGGGTTTTCAGTTTCCCAAATATGGCAATTGTGCCTGTTAAACATGACGTTGTTTGTAAACCTGTTTTCATCGGTCTATAAAACATTAGCTGGAAAATTTGCATTATTTTCGCACTGGTTGATATACCACTGACAAAATTGCATTCTTCTATCATAATCAGCAACTCTAAGTGTTTGTAAAATGTTATACTTATAAGGATGATATTTATGACGTCTTAAAATTCTTTGTGCAGTCGCTTTTGAAATGCCTGCATTCCGTTCTATTTCTCTTAGGGACGTAGAAGGATTTTCAGTCACACATTGCAAAACGTTTAATTGTGCTTCTTCGTCAACTAATTCTGAGTTTCTAGTAGGTTTAGAAAACGAACCATATTGTTTTAAATTCATTGCCAAATTTCTATACGTACAAACTCTGGGCTGTCTTCGTTCAGGATACAAACTCAGATACAATCGTTCAGCTTCAGTAGCAACTCAACATGTCAAATTTTTCATTATTGCTATATGAATTCATGATTTTAAAGATACTTATCACGAAACGTAAACACACTCTAGTTTAATAAATAATTTTGCTGACAGGCCGGTTTGCTTTTGTTTTTTAAGAGTTAACTTGATATTGTCGGTTACCATGAATTGATAAACAATTTATTTCTTGCTGCCAATTAATTCAAATTGCGTTAAATACGTTTTTTTAATTTTTCGAGCTTATTTTTCAAAATAAATATGACATATCTTATATCATTGAAAAGAGAAAAACAAACGCATAGAACTGTTGCAAAGCCTACTTGACGTTCCATAAGAAAAACTTTATTTAATAGTTCTAACTCAAAAACTGAAAGTGAAAAACAAAATCTAAAAAAATATTTAAATTCTACGCAAAAAGTGCCACAAGAAAGAAAATACTGGGTTGATTAAAACAAAAGAGTTACGTGGAAAAAAGAAAATGGCGTTTTTTTCGTATTTTCGCCATAACTCCTGAACTAGATAGAATTTTGTAAATTTCAAAACATCTTTAAACTTTTCTAATACCGAAAAATAATTAATCTAGTTTGACAAAAACTGTATCTCTTATAATAAGCGAGATCCCCATGTATATAATGCTATTTGAGACACCCGGTATAGTTATTTTTTAACGCAGATATATATTACCCTATAGCAAACCGTATTATGTTCCAAACTTAAAAGATTTTAGTAAACAATGCATAGAAATAAATTTTGTTTCCTCCCAATAACGGCCACTTCCATATACCGCTCAGTTTTTCAGCAAATTTTAGTGACCGCTATTTAAAGGTTTTACTGTATATGTAATCAAATAAACCTTTTACCATACAGTGTAAGATGATTTCTACAACTACGTGTGTAGGTCAATGTTCGGAAGTTTTCGCAGTCAGGTTTATATAGGTACAGGTCTGTTCATACAGGTACAGATCTGTTTATACAGGTCTGTTTATGCAGGTACAGGTCTGTTTATACAAGGTCTGTTTATACAGGTACAGATCTGTTTATATAGGTCTGTTTATACGGATACAGTTCCAAAAGAGCAGTAAAGCGTAAAACATGATGGGTCGCTATGCGCCATTACTAGCCTTTCCTTTGCTCGACACCGATATTCACCTCCTCGTGGTGGTCCCTGGGCACCAATGTACGAGTACGAGACTCCAAGAGTTGACACCACGGGAACTGGCACTCCCAAAGTTCCTTCTCAACCGGGTCTTGATCTTGCTTCAACTAGTCTGAATGGTCTAGCTCCTCCTCTTTATACTTACTTACGGCCTCTCTGGGTCGAACTTTCCATCCTTGTTTTTCCGTTTCCAGTGCTATTAGGTTAACCGAGGACTAGGGAGTATTCGTTCTTCGTACTATTCTTCACGACCTGATTTATGTCGACAGACTATAGCAGCGGACATGGACCTCGCGGTAGGTAAAACGCCAAGGAAGAGAACCCTGAAAAAAACCAAAATGGCGGATTTTAAAACTAATTTACCCCAGGAGGGTAGGCGCGAGCCAGAATTCCTCCTCGATAGTTTGTCGGGCAGCTCCACAAGTTCTGGGGAGAGCAAAACGACGCTAGCGGATATAGGAACTAGGACGAACACAGCGACGGACACGAACACGAATATGGACTACGAAAATGCGGTTTTTACAGACAAAGAAAAAGAAGAAATGGAAAAAACCTTGGAGCGTTCAAGTCAAGAGCAAGAAGTGTTCTCAAGAAAAGAATCTTTAAAAAGGACACCACCGACAGAAAGGAGATGGCCGGTATCACATCCTCACATTACAATAGACCACACAACAAAATACAGCCAATGGGCAAAAGTAAGGCACTACTCGTGGAGCGGGCCCGAAAGGAAACGGAAAGCAGGATACGGCGATTTATAAATACAAGAAGAAATCAGCAAGAGAAAACTCAATCCTGCGGCAATGGATCTGATAGAAACAATCAAAGAAGTCGAGAAATACACTAGAGAACTACAAAAATGGTGCGACAACAGTAACAATACGAAAAGAGAAATTAAAGAAACAATGGTCAAGTTAAAAAGACAAACCGAAATCCTCAAAAGAGACGCCATAATACAACTACTAAAAGACATAAAGTACGAAAAAGTGGAGAAAATAACTTTTGAAAACGACACTCAAACCGAGGAATGGAAAGAGGAACAGGGTAAAC
This sequence comes from Abscondita cerata, assembly GCA_030710515.1. Classification (NCBI taxonomy): domain Eukaryota; kingdom Metazoa; phylum Arthropoda; class Insecta; order Coleoptera; family Lampyridae; genus Abscondita; species Abscondita cerata. The sequence continues at coordinate 23,907 of JALBCR010001883.1, forward strand.
AACACAAAACAACACAAACAATCGAAAGGGACAAAGAAAGGAACGAGAAGATCACAGATCTAGAAGGTATAAACGAATTTAAAGACTGGATAGAAATAGGAGAAAAATAATAGGACAGTAGCCTAACGAAAAAAACACAAATAAAAGTAGGAAACCCAATAGATGCACCGGATTCAGCAAACAAAGTAATCTGGGTAGATAAAGAGGATACGAACATGGAAAAGTCACTTCAAAAAATGTTCAGAGCTAGGTTTCAAGAGCTAAAAGTAATAAACGATAAAATTGGAGTAGTAGAAAAACTAACCAAGATAAGGAATAATAAAGAGGAACAAATTAAAACGACAAAAATAATAAGAATCAATCACAGCACAGACAAAAGGAACATATGGAACAAGATGATCAAACTAAAAAAGAAACAAAACACTAAAAGGAGATAGTGATTCACCAAATAGACAAAATGAAGGTCGACACCCTGCATCTTTAAAGATGAAAACAAACATATAGACATATATACACAGGGTAAGCCAAAGGATAGCACTAATGGAACAAAAAGACCGCAAAGAAACACATACGCGATCATAATAGAGCAAAAAACAAGGCCTATGAAGATACAATCAAGAACATCAAACAAACAATAAAAGACAAAGAAGCAGCAAAGAAAATAAAAAATTTGAAAAGCACAAAAGAGGGGAAACTGGTAATCACAATAGAAAAAGACTAAAACGCATTAGACAACTTGGAAGAAATAATTAAAGAAAAGATAGAAGAGGTAACCACTAGAAAAATAGGCGATATTATTGAAACAAGGAACATAATAATAAGAGGAATGGACGCAACAGTAGAGAAATAAGAAATAAAAGATGAAATATTACAGTACGTACCAAAAGGAACAAAACAGGAAATAAGAATAGGAGAAGTAAAACCAAACAGACAAAACACTAGAAGTCAAAAAGAGTACGGCAAAAAATCTGGCAACAGCAGGAAGATTGAGAATAGGCCTGGCAACCGACAAAAAACTGCAAGAAATGCGGGGAAGAAGGACATTACTACAAAGAAGCGGTAGATGTGAGGACTACAAAAAAAGATAATAGAAGAAAAAAGAAAATATGCACAAGAACAAAAAAGAAGATTAGAAAAGCAAGAAACTAAAAACAAAATTCAACGACAACATAGAAGATAACAAAATAATAAAAGTTCTACAAGTGAATTTAAATAAAAGAAGATCCGCGCACGACATGATGCACAAAATTATAGAAGAATTAGATATAGACGTAGCATTGGGCCAAGAACCCAATAAAAAAATCGCACTAAAATATAATTGTGATACAAACTGTGATAGCTTTATAAGCCTTAAAAGAAACCAAACCAAAGAAATCTGTGATATAGATGTTGTGGGAGTCCTATATTATAAAATTATAATTATTTCTACTTACTTGCCAAATTCAACTCTACAAGAGTACGAAAACTATTTACAACAAATACAGATGTATATACACAAACACAAAAACAACAACAGCTTAGTCATAGGATGGGATTTAAACGCAAAATCAAAAATCTTTGGAGCAAGTACAACAGACAGGAGCGGACAAATCCTTAAAGAATGGATGAACGCTAACGATCTGGTACCAATAAACGTAGGAAATGCACTAACGTTTGCGGGCGCGCAAGGAAGCTCAGTCATCGACATCACCATAGCCTCGAGTGATATAGCTGGAAGTATACAAAACTGGTACGTTAGAACGGAAGAAGAAAATCTAAGCGACCATCACACAATTACCTATGAAATAAAAATAGAGATAAAGAAAAAGAGAAAAAAGAATATAAAGGATGGATAATAAATCGAAACATAATACAAACCCTAAAAGAAACACCTGAAAATTTAAAACTAAACTTAAGGGAAAATACACCAGAGGAACTAATGAAACAAATCACCATAAAATGCAACAAACTGCTTTAAAAAATCAGATAAACAATAAACACACTAAAGAAATAGCGGGAATAAGAAAACAAGCTATAATCATTAGAAGAAAAATTACAAGATTAAAAAGAAAAACCAAAGTGACGGAAAACTTATTGAACTAGAACACGAACACAAAGAAACAAAAAAACCTACGGAAAACGATAGAACAAAGCAAGAAAAATAAATGGGAACAATTATGTAATGACCTAGAAGGGGACATATGGGAAAAAGCCTACCAAATTGTAACGAAAAAACTACACAAACAAAAAAAAAACCAAAATGGATACAGAAAAAACAATAAAACAAATAAATAAACTATTCCCAAAACACCCCACAATAAAGTGGGAATACTCAAAAACATAAACAAACCAAACAAAATCACAGAAAAAAAAATAATTGAAGCGATCAAAACAATAAAAAACAAAAACCCGGAACCAGATCAAATACCCCTGAAATGGTAAAAATAATAGCAGAACAGAACATACAAACCGTAAAAAAGTATTCAATATTCTACTAGAAAAGGAGAATTTCCAACAATCTGGAAAAGAGCAAACCTAATAGAAACAAGTTACAGACCCATATGTCTAATAGATCTCATGGGAAAACTATTAGAAAAGACTATAAAAACAAAAATAGAACAAGAATTAAAAAATAAGAACATACCAAATGAAAAACAATTCGGATACCGGAAAGGATATTCATCCATAGACGCATTACAAAAAATCAAAAAACCTACGAAAAGGAACACAAAAAAACAGCAAAAAATAGAAAGCAAATACTCTTAACAACCATCGACATTAAAAACGCCTTCAATTCGGTATCATTGGCAGAGATAATTAAAAGATTAGAAGAAATAAAAATCAACGATCACCTCATTAACATAATAAAATGCTACCTAAGTGAAAGAAGCATAATCACAGATAACAACACAGAACAAAAAATAACTTCAGGGGTACCACAGGGCTCCGTATTAGGACCACTACTAAAGAATACGTTATACGACAAAATATTAAAGATAGAACGCGAAGAAGATGTAGAGCTAATCGCCTTCGCAGACGATCTAGCAATAATTACTAAACATAAAAACACTCAAAACCTAATACAAAAACAGAACACATATTGGAAAAAATATTAAAAGAACTAAAAAGAATAAAACTAGAAATAGCAATAGAAAAAACGGAGATTATTATGCTGCTGGCAAAAAGAAATACAAAAACCATAAAAATACAAGAGAGTGTATATAGAGCAAAACAATAAGAAAAGAACACACATAAATAAAATAAAAGAAAAAACAGATAAATTAATAAAAAGTATTAGCATACTCAGCCCAAAAATGGGCGGACCCTCGGAGAGCAATAGAAGAATGCTCGCAGCTACCGTAACATCCATCGTTATATATGCAGCCTCAATATGGGTATAGGTCCTAAAATATAAATACTATTAAAATACCCTAGACAGCATAAATAGAAAAATATGTCTGAGGATTACCTCAGCTTATAGAACAACACCAACAGAGGCGATACAAGCCATAGCTGGAATTCCTCCACTAAACTTTAAAATAGAAGAAAGAAACAACAACTACATACAAAAAACAAAAAGCAGAAAAAAGAAGAGAGACAGAAGTTAATGGATAAATGGCAAAACAAATGGAATCTATATGATGGAAAAACAAAAATATACATAAAAAACATAAAAAACTGGACAGAAAGAAAATGGGGAAAAATAAATTACTACACAACGCAGGCAATTACGGGTCACGGGGTCTTCCACTCATATCTCAAAAAAATAGAAAAAAGAGAGAATGAAGAATGTAACTACTCTAAAGAAGATGACGACTCCATACATACTATTTTTAAATGTGAAAAATTTAAAAAACACAGAGAAACAGCAGGAATGGTGTGCAAAGAAACAATAAACGTACACAACGTAGCGGAGTTAATTCTCAAAACTGAAGAAAACTGGGAAGCCATAATGAAGATGATAGAAAACATAATAAAACAAAAATAGAAGATGAAAAATAGAAGAAAGAAGGAAGAAAAGAAAGAAGAAAAGGTCAGGTAAAATCTAAGTACTGCACAAAAGCCTTTTGGCAGTACTACAGTCCACTTACCTGAAGTAATGTCAAACTGACGGTTACGGGAAAGTTCACATCAGAAGGACTGAGGGTGGTTTTTTAGTCGGTCTGCAAGATTTTTCCCCCTCGCAAAAAAAAACAAAAAAAAAGGTTTGTTTATACAGGGTCTGTTTATACAGGTCTGTTTATACAGGTTTGTTCATACAGGTACAGGTCTATTTATACAAGTCTGTTTGTCTCACGTCGTTAGCAAATACACATTCTGGTATTGATACATTTTCTAATTATCAATATTTCACTACTAAGTTTTAAGTTGTTTTTATTTCTTTTATTATATTGTCCATTAGTATATTAAAGAGTGTTAGGCTTAATACTCCATCTTTTGCTAAGTCTTTTTGTTTTAAAATTTCTGAATTTAGATTATTTGCTCGTATGTAGTTTTTGTTGTTTTGACATAATTTTCTAACTATTTTTATTATTTTGCTGTTTACTCTTCTTTTAATTAAAAATTCCCATATTTTTCATCTTATGGCTCTGTCAAATGCTTTTTCTAGATCCGCGAATGCGACATATGCTTCTCTTTTTTGTTTTAGTGTTTTTGTAATGATCTGTTTCATAATAAATATATGTAATCTTAGATTGATCTTCCTCTTTGAAATCCACATTGTACGTCATCTATTGTTAATTCAGTTACTACTAGCAATCTTTTTTCAATTACTGTTTCGTATATTTTGATTACTGTGCTTAATATGGTTATCCCTCTATAGTTTTTACACTCATGCTTGTCACTCTTTTTATAAATTGGTTGTATAACTCCTATTTTCCATTCTTCTGGTACCATTTCTTCTTTCCAACATCTGTTGAATATTATACAAATACCCTTTATTCCACATTCTCCCATGTCCCTTATAATTTCAGTGTTGATTTTATCATGTCCCGCCGTTTTTCTATTTTTTAGTTTTCTAATTGCTTTTTCTACTTCTCCTTGTGTGATGGTATCATTTACATTTGTGGTATTTTGGATTTTCGTATCTGTTATTAATTTAATTAATCTTCTTCCGCTTCTATGTCTTCAGGGTTTAACAGCTCTTCAAAGTACTCTTTCCATCTTGACATTATTTCTGTTTCTGTTCCAATTCCTATTTTTATTTTTCTTATTATTTGTTATTGATTTAATAGCCGTGTAAAATAATTTTTTGTTATCTCTGTTCTTTTCTTCTATTTTAGTACCAAATTTTATCCATGCCTCTTCTTTTGCTTTTATTGCCATTTATTTCACTTACTTTCTTTGTTCTTTATATTGCAGGTAGTTCTTTTGCTCTTGCTATGTAGATATCTTTTCAATATTCCTTTTAGCTCTAATTTCTTTTTGAATTATTTTGTTTTACCATCTTGTCTGTTTTCCGTCTTTTCGGGTTTTTATTACTCCGCACTTATCCTTTGCTGTGTTCAGTATTATAGTTTTGTAGATTTGCCACGCTTTGTCTAGAGAATTGTCTTCAAGTTTATGTTTATTTATTATTTTATTATTTTGGCTACTAATTGGCTAAATATTTCTGGTCCCCTAAATACTCTTACGTCTAGAACTTCCTATTCTGTGTTGTTCTTAAATTAAAACATAGTCTATAATTGATTTTTCATTTCTACTTTCTGCTATTCTTGTGTTTGTTATTATCTTCAAAATTTCCTACATTTTTTCTGGCTTTATTTTTATTTATTTCTACTCTCGCATTAAAATCTTCTAATACTATTATCCTTTTACCTGAAACTTCAGTCTCCATTGATAGGTCTTTCCAAAATTTATTTATTTCTTCTGTTATTTTGTTTTCATTTAATCCACACACTATAATTATTTTTGTACGTACACAATGTGTATTATTGAATATGATTGTCATTATTCTTGTCGATATATTTTCCCATTTATAAATATCGTCTGCCAAATCTTTCTTTAAACTACATCCTACTCTCGTTGCTCATCGTTGTTCTCTTTTTACTCCACTATACAGTAGTATAGTAATTGTAATTCTCCTTAATATTTCCTAAATGTTGTTATACTCCTCACTTATTTATTTGTAGATTTTCCAACCAAAAATTGTACTTTCTTAATGGGAGTTTTAACGGGGATGTTGGAGTGGAAACACCTTATCCCTTATTAACGAGCCGACGTTTCGACCGACGAAGGTCGGTCTTTATCAAGACATCTAAGGGATTGGTGATATTGGGGAAGTGTTTATTGTCATCACTAATCCCTTAGATGTCTTGATAAAGACCGACCTTTGTCGGTCAAAACGTCGACTTGTTAATAAGGGACAAGGTGATTTTACTCCAACATCCCCGTTTAAACTCCCATTAAGAAGGTCTAATTTTTGGTTGGAAAATCTACAAATTAATATTTCCTTTTTGTTTTGGTGATCGTTAGTATTTCTAGATCCATATTTATAAATTCATCTTCTAATTCTTCTTCTTTTCCTATCACTTCAAGTACCTATTTCCCAGTGTTGTCTTTTCTTTTTAATTTTATGCATTATTATTTCCATTTTCTCGATTTTTTTTGCGATATGGGTTTTTTCTTCATTTTTGCTCTATATTTCGTCTTTTTGTTTTGTTTTCTCTTTCGGTATTTTTATTTGTTTTTGTTTGTTTTTGTCCGTGTCCATTGCCAGATTCTTTTCCAGTTTCAGTCCTTCTTCTTTTAGTTTTTGGGATCAACTTTCCGTCATTCGTCATTTCATATTTGTGTTCATTTATTTCTAGTCTTCTATACCTTATTTTTACTCTATTTCCTTTATTTCTACCTATTCTTTTGCTCTAGTTCTTATATCCTCCTGAATCTTTTGTTCTTTCTTAGTTAGGTCACTGTCTATAAATATCTGTTGCCCTTTTTAATTCATGTTTATTCTTCATTATCGCAATTTTTTTTAAAGTTTTTAGTTTCACTATTGCTATGTTCCTGTTTTTCCTTTTATCGATGAAAATACATCTTCTACTTTCACTTTCATATCTGTCAATTCCTCTAAGTACTTCTTAATTTCCTGTGTCACGTTTTCTCCTGGGATTTCTATAATTTTTATTATTATATTTGTTTTTCTTGTTTTTCTTTTTTTCTCTCTACACTGGCCTCAATTTCTATAATTCTTATCTGTAGAGACCGTTTTTCCCTTTTCCTACTCTTGCTCCATATCCTGCTTTAGCATTTTTACTTCATCTGTTAATTGTAACGACATGTGTGCGTTTAAAGTGCATAGCGCTATCTAAGCGATAGCTTTAATGCTTGAACCACACGTGTGTCGATAAAGCCAAGTAAAACTTGTACAGAACCATAACACGCATTGAAAGAACACCTGATGCAGCATTTAGCTCTTATTATGAGCTCATCAGAGGTGTATACTTAAGTGCAATATACAACTGTACAAAACGGCGGTTGGTCTTGTAAACTAAATTATACCGCACTTAAGTATACACCTCTGATGAGCTCATAATTTTGGCATTTTTCTTAGTTTATACTATTCATACGTGTCAATGTTTTACACGAGATGTCGTAAGACACACATTTTACTTATGTTCATCTGTCAACTTTTCAATTTCTTTTTTACCGTTTTTTACTTCCTTTTCATATCTTTCACCTCTGCAGTTAGTTCTTTAATCGCCGTTATTAACGAATCCATTTCTAGTTTTTCTCTTTCTTCTATTTTTGGATATTCTGTGTTTTTTTTTGACGGTGATGGTGATATCAATTTACTCATTTTCAATATTTTCTGGTGTGATGTTTTTTCTTGCTTTTTTTTCTTTTTCTTTTATGATTCTTCCAGTAAACCTGTACCTCCCTATTTTTATGTTTATTACTGCTCATTAAATTGATTTAGTTCTGCGTTCTTGGTGGTGTAAATCAATTAATTATTTGACAAATTATCTTTTCGTACTGATTACTTTTATTTTCTATTTTTAATTTTACTGTAATATGTATTTCAATCGTGAACGTATGTACGATAATTTATCTTATTTTATTATTGAGTTGTTAATCGCACCGCGATAAAAGCTTCTTCCGGGTCGATTCCTCGGAGATACCGTTTTTCTCAATGCTATTTAATTTATAATATTTTATTCGTTAAATTGCTTTAGTGTTGTTTTTTAATTTAAGTCTTAAGTTATTTAGATTTCATTGAATTAGGTTACGCGGCTCGTATTGTATTGACAAGTGTTGATATGAAATTGGTTATCTACGCTAGCCGTGTTCGCAATTCTACGTTTCCATATAAATATTGCTCACAATTTGTGATTTATTGAATTGTTAAATGAGCAACCTATACAAGAAAAGTGTGTAAGTCGCATATAGCGGTTAGTTACTCCCGAGATAAATAATCCTAAATATAGGACAAAAAAACATGGAGAACTAAAGAAATGGCACTCGTGAGAAAGTCATGTTACCGCAAATAATGTAAATCCTCACGAATAACCTAACATATTTAAAATTACATAACACTAAGAAAAAGAAAAGATCAAAAAAAGAATAAAGTTAGACCACTTTCAAAGATTAACTATAATCTTAAAAACCTGTAAAACTTCAACCCCACAAAAATTAAATTCCTCTCCCCTCTTTCACTCATATACCTCAAAGAAGAAAGAACAGACAAACTAACAACCCATAAACTAACTCCAATTGTGGTCAAATACAATACTTTAACTTAAGAAAAAAAGACCACCTTCACAATCGAGCTTCAATCTATAGCGATAGACACTAACACAACCGAACTAAAGAAAAAGAAAAAACTAAAGAAAAATAGAACTTACAATGCGAAAAACAAGTTTGAACAACGTTACTGGAGTCACTTGTTTTGATAGTGACCGAGATAACATTAAGCAGAAGAATTTTCTCTCTCGTCAGTTCTTTTCTTTTATCACGTTCTTAGAATTTTTGCTTGAAGGTGCTTACTTCTGACGTTACATTCTGTTACTGTAACTAGTTGTTCATTGTGTCAATTTTTTTAACTTCATTCTTTCCTAGTTTTTTATTTATTTTTTTAACTTACTCTACATTTTTCTTTCTACTCTAATTCTTCTTTTCACTTTTTTATTGTTTGGTTGAGTTTTGTTTGTCCTATTTTTTCTCATTTTTCTTTTATTGTTTGGCTTGCATTTGATTGAGGTTTACATTCTATGTGGGATGTTTTTGTCGATTTTATTCTCACATAGATTATTTGAATTTCAATCTGAAAGTCAATCCACTTTTACTCTTACTAAATTTCTTACTTTTTTATTTGTTTGCATTGCTTTGTTCTCTCCCTTACTGATTTGCTTGCTGCTTACTGGCTTCTTTGATTTTACTTAAATTACTGTCGACTCTTAGTCAGAATCTTTTCCTTTTAATTGATTCCGTTTTTATAGTGTATTTTTATTTCCTTCTCGCAGTTTCCTTCCAGTTCCATTGCTTTTTAATCTTTTATACCATTGACTATTTTTCTGAACAAAATCAGTACTGATTATTGTGCTCCCTCTCTCTGAACTTACAGTACCTCAAGTAGGTTAAGTTCCTTGATGTATCTTAGTACTGACTCTGGATTGCGAGGACAACGTTTTTCAAAATAGTTCCACTTGCTGGAAACCGTTGTTTCACATTCCGTTAAGATGGTAAATTGAGGTTTTCTCTGATATGTAGCAAAATTTGCATGCCTAGTTAGTTGTTATTTTAGTAGTTAGTTATGTTTAAAATTCTCTTGTAGTTACTTTTATCTGGGACTCCCGGTATATTAAATAATGTAGGTGAAAATAAACACCTTTTCTCAAGCCTGTTTTTGTGTTTTTATATCTATTTTCTCCGGCTATTTAAAAACTGTTTTATGGTAGCAACTTCCTTTGTTTTCAAGTATGTCTCATATTTTTTTTGTTTATTTTATCAAACGCTTTTGTAAAAAAATGGATGATGCAACGGAAAAGAAAAGGTATAAGAAAAGAACACATATATTAGAAAACAGCAAAGAATGCTGGAATGTTGATTACAAAAAAAAAGAGATGAGAAAAGGAGAAGAAAATGGAAAAAAAAGAAGATAGAGTTAGAAGAATACATAAAGCTAAAAAAGTTTCAAACAAGAGTGTAAAGAAAGCTACAAAAAGGGGTTGGAAGAAAAGATAGGAAAAATAAAGAGTGAAAGTCATATATGAGAGTTCATTAGCAGAAAGAGGAGAAAGTTTAAGATGTCAAAAAACGAGATAGATAGGAAAATGGGGAAAACATTGTAGAAGATTATTAAAAAGACAAAGGGAGAAGCCAACAATTTTAGGAGAAAGGATAAAAGAAGAAAAATCAAGATGTGAAGGTATAAAAAAAGAAGAACTGGAGCAAGTATTAAGGAAGCTGAAAATAGGTAAAGCCGAAGGTAATGATGGAACACAAGGGAACAGTGAAAATATATAGGTAATAAAATAAAAGAAAAAATAAGGATGGTGTTTAAAAAGATATGAAAGGCAGGAGAAGTTCCTGAAAAATAGAAAGAAGTGATAATATGTCCAATATATAAAAGAGAGAATAAAAAACAAATTGAAAACTACAGGGGGTAAGTCTCACAAATGTGGGGTACAAAATATATGGAAAATATTAAGAAGCAGATTGAAGAAGGAAATAAAAGAGAGAAAGTTAATACCAGATTGGCAGACAGGCTTTTGTAAAGACAGAGGTACAATAAACAATATTTATATCCTGAAGCACATGGTTACTAAAGAAATAGGAAAAGAGGCTCTATTTTTAGATATTAAAGCAGCGTTTGACAATGTGGATAGAGAGCTGTTGTGGAAAGTGATGAGGCAGAAGGAGGTAAGTGAAGATTTGGTAGCAGAGATAGAAGAACTGTATAAAGAAACAAAATGTATAACTAGAGTGAAGGAGAAAATAAGAAGAGAGGTTTGGGTAGCTAAGGGGCTTAGACAGGAGTGTGCATTAAGTCCAAGTTTATTTGCAATATATATTTGTGATTTAGAAGAAGTGATAAAAACAGCAAACAGGAGGAATAGTGATAGGGAAGAAAAAAGTGTGGGTGTTAGCGTACGCAGATGATGTGGTTATAATTGCAAAAAATTAGATGAGAATGAGAGGCATTATAGAGGTAGTGAGAAAACAAAGGTATTGAGCCAGGTAAGGGGGGATAGAAAAAAAAGTTTTTGGGACAGATGTTGAAAAAAAAAAGATGGTTGTTTAAGAAGTTGGTAAGGAGTGTATTATTGTATGGGGCGGAGATATGAGAATGGAAAAAATGGGAAAAGCTGGAGAAGATACAAATAAAATACTGAAGAAAAAGTAGAAATAGATAAGATTTGGATTTGGACAGAAAAATTGGCAGCGAGATTTGAAGAAAGGACAAGAGACAGGGAAGGAAATTACTAAAGTTACTAAAGGAATGTTGAAAGGAAGTGGAGAAATCTTTAAAAAAATACGGTGAAGAGGACAGTAAACATTATTACGAAAGGGTAGGGTACTCGAAAGAGGAGATAAACAGAAAAAAGAAGAGAGGAGAGAAGAATGGAAAAGAAAGTGATAAGTATGGATAAAGATATACAGATACAAGAAAGGAGTGCAAAGATAGAAAGGGCAAGATACAATGTAAAGTACAGGAAGTTAAGTACGGAAGGAATACTAGGATATCTGAGGAGGAAAAAAACGATAAAAGAAAAAAGAATCATAGCGAGGTTTAGATGCGGGAATGAAGAAAAAGAGAATATGTACTGGAGGAATGATGTGGAGAGAATATGTAGGATGTGTGGCAAAGAGTGGGAGAATATCAAACATTTAAAAGAAATTTGTGGGAAACTGCGGGCCAAAGAAAGAGAGGAAAGAATACTATTAGAAGACAATAGAGAGAGATTAAAGTGGATAAAAATGATAAGAAAAAGAGAAAAAAATGAGAAAAAAAGAAATATATGTAAAGTGTAATTTAAGAAAATTTTTGGTATTAATATGGGGATTAATTTTTTGTATTGTTTAGTTTTTTAATTAAGAAAAGAGAAAAGGAATTATATATATGGAGTTTGGTTTTCATTTGTAAGAAATGGAATCTTTTGTTTATGTATATTATTACAAAGAATAAATAAAAGGAATTGATTGATTGAAGTGAAATAAAAAAAAATTATTGATTGAAAGTATCTTTTAACGCATGTGGATTTATTCATTTTGCGTAAAATCAAATTAAATAGCCGGGAAATTTAAAATAAAAAAAAACACAAAACAAAATTCCTAAACAGACCACTAACTAAATTACATAACAAAATTAAATAACATAAATAATTAAAATTAGTAGTACTAAATAAATTATAATCCACCATAAAAAAGGAAATTATTATGACCACTAACGTGGGAATAATTAAATAAAATCACAAAAATGATGGCGCCCGGGAAGGTAGGGTAGGTTTGAGTGAGATACCGTAAGATAGTAGCTATAATAAAAACGAAAATATTTAAATAACAAATTCACAAAGTTTTTGTTGTGTGAATATCAATTGTTTATTATTAGAAAATTAAAAGGTAAGATTTGACTATTAGGAAAATAAGTATGACAACGAGCTAAGAACGTTGAGATAATTAATCAAAATTACAACAATATATAACTTTACGCTCATCTCATATATTTCTAAACCTTTCTTAGTTTTTCTGATATTCTTGGTTCTGTTAAATTATTTTTTTTATTTGTTATTTGTCCATAGTTCTTCATAGTTTCATCCATTTTTTACTCGGATGTTATTTATGTTTATCTTTTCTTTTTTTTTGTATTTAATTGTTGTATCACTTTTATTCAATTTTCTTAGTAAAATCTAGTAATTGTATTTACAATCACGACTAGTAAAAAAAGTCCTTTTTACGTCGTCAAGTCTCTTGTTACTGTAAACAAGTGTGCTACTTCCTATTTCAAAAACATGAAAATAAAGTGGCGCAGTACTCTACATACCAAAGAAAAAGAAAGGGTTGTCAAAAGAGAGAAATAAAAAACACGCATTAATTTAAATTAGATACACTTATGATGCAAAATTTGACAAATTACCTATTATATAAAAATTGAAAACATAAACATACTTATTACTATTTGCCTGCTCCTGCACTTTTACTTGTTTAGTTGTTTGTCCTGCTCTTCGACTTTTACTTGACCTTATTAGATTTATTTTACACAAACAAAAACACCCCCGTTAAAAATTGTATAAATACTGAAAATTTTTTTTTAACGGGTAAAACTTTGTGTGTGCACTTTAGTTTTCAAATTTAACAATAAAGTTTTGTACTTTATAACTGGAATAATAATTCTCTCTCTTTTTGTAGCATCAAATCTGAAATGACCTGTTTATTTTTGTTGTGACGTCACGTATTGCATTTTTTTTCTAAATTTTACTAAATTGGCCAAAGTTATTTCTACAAGGTCTGATACGGAAGAGAGCTTGGCGTCGGTTTGCGCCCTTATTTGTCAGATTTCTAATCATTGCCTACTATTTCAATCTACACTTTAAATTTAAATTTATCTACGTTCATCACCTTATGTATCGCCATCTATTGGTACTTTTTTTCAATTACTCAACTTTTGGCTAGTTTCCTGCAATATTAATTTTTCGAAATTTATTGCTTTTACATTAAATAATTAGCAAAGCATTTCTTTATTCTTTTTTATACAAGTTTTGCTAGAATTTGATTCTTCACAAACATATTGGACGTTGAATTTTTGCATTTACATAACTTTTGTTACATTTGGCGTTTTTCTCAATTATTTGATTTTTCCACTTTAGCGGACCGTTTTTGTTTATAGTCACGTATCTAACTCATTTTTGCATTAAAAACACATAGTCTCACATACGTCCATTTAGTTATTAAATTCATATTTTATTTTAAAACCATTGACCTTGACACTTACTTTAATTTCTCTAAAAACAGGGGTGTTTTTCTAAAAAAATAAGTATGGGAACTCTCTACGCCTGCTCAACTGGTGGGTCTGGGGGACATCCCCCCAGTGGGAGGGGGTCCGGGAGCCTCCCAGGAAAATTTTATAAATTAACCTCTTTAAAACGCGATTTTGAACATACAAACACCTAAATTACCTCATTTTTAATATTCTTAAAAGCTTTCAACTTCAGCTCATTTTGGTCGCTTTACCAAGTTGTGGTTTTGTTTATTTGAACCGAAAATGCCCTCAGGCAACCCTCTTGCAATTTAGTCTCCTTCAATCACAGCTCATTTATTACTATCACACTTTTTATTTTTATTTATTCCTTAAGTAATGAAACTGGGAATGTTGACAATTAGCTTCGATCAACATTCCGAATGTTGATCGAAGCTTCTGCGAACGACGGGGCCCATAAAAGTGGAAACGTGAGGAAAAATGCAAAATTACTTTTAGTTTTTATTTTTATTAATTTTTTTTCTTTAAATGTAGCAGAAAATGAAAAAAATACAAAACAAAGTACTCACAATTTTCAAAAAGAGTCCAAATCTTGACCATATCCGGATCCTCCTCTGGTGGCTTGCGGACTTTACTTTGAGTATCAACCGCTGAGTGACGCTCTTTCAATAACCACGACTTTACGTAAGGCGCTGGATCAAACTTTGCGGGAGGCGGTCCAACGATTCTGATGAATAATAAAGCTGAAGTCGTCACTACGGACAAGGATGACTAATCAGGGGTAACAATTAAGTTCATTTGAGAAAAACCCCGTTCAGCCTCAGCGGAGGAAATGGCAACTGTCTTTACTGTACGTTCAATTTTCTGAAGCTCTGGGGATAGTGCGTTATCCGGCATTTATAACTGCAACCTGAGCGCCCTTGTACTTTCTCTTTCACTGAGTTGCAGGGTTTTTGATAACGTTTGTATTTCTTTTTCACCATACAGGATACGATCTTTAGAGCCGACTGGAGGCCATTTCTTTGGGATTAGAACTTCCGTACATTTTACTAATTTTACGTCTTCTTCCGAGAGGAGTCTACTCTCAATCGATGTTTTTAAATGTTGGTAAAATGAAGCCGGTGAAATTGGTGGATCAGACGCTCTGTTTTTCTTGTGCAATTCGATGCCTTGGAACTTTAAAGTTTTCGCGGCTTCAAGAGCTTTCTCGTAATAGGGACCTGGGATCTCACCTCTCCGTTCAAAGACATCAACTAAGCATTCAATTTTCACATAAGCAGTGTAGAGATTGATATCTTTTTTGTAGATCCAGGCTCAATTCAGACAACTCTTGGAGGCGTCGCACATCAGTCCAAGATCCAGTACAAACTCCACTGAAGTAATTTTCCTGTGAAGACCTTCAAAAGTGCTTCTCGTTGCTTTTTCGGTGTCATTGCCTGTAGACTTTCTTAACTGAAAATGGAGCACTAGGGCTTCATAGTCTTCCCATATGGCTGAAACGGTTCGGAAACTGGAAGCAACCCATCGTACTGATAAGACTCTTCCGATTTTCAAGAGTTGCAACTCCAACATTTTGCACATTCTTTTAAGTTGCCGGGCATTTTTTGGAGACGCGTGGTACACAGTATACAGCTTGTCCAAAAAACTCGTCATCCTATTAATACTGGCAACGGCTTTAACCGCGTCGCCCACTGACAACTCGAGACGATGATTGAGGCACCACCAAATAATGATATTCGGGAATTGCGCTTTTAGGAGAACTGCAACACCCGCACGACAGCCAAGCATGACACTCGCACCATCACTTGTCACCGATATTAAATAATAGCTTAGAAATTCTTTGTTTAAACCCACGGATAACAAGAAAGACATTAAACTGTCAAAATTTCAACTGCTGTCGCGCCATCAAGCTCTATTAAAGTGAGGAAAAGGTTCACGGGATTTTCTAAATTAAGACTGTCGATGGAAGTTCGAATGTACAAGATTAACACAGATTTTTGAAATGTGGTTGCCTCGTCAAAAATAAGCGATACTTTGTTTTGCGAATCGACTATCTTCTTGATCAATAACTTTTGCATTTCGGAGCTGATATAATTCACGATATTTGCACATGCGTTACGTGAGTGCAAAATGCGTCCCATATCCAAACCGTTCAATTTTGCACGTCAATCTCCGCTTCAAAATCGTTGAAAGCTTGATTTTTCTTCGCCACTTTGTAGGCTGTGCGGAAAATTCTTTCTGTAGTTTCTTCCTCTTTCTTCACAACTTTGTACACAACGTTTTCTGACACTTCTTTTGAGCTCTCCTCAGTAATTTGTATTGCAAGTTTGTGGCCAGCGCTGTCTCTGTGCAAAAAATTTTTTTCGCTAAGACGTTAGGTTTTGCTTCCTTTCCTTGCCGCCCGCAGAAACATCACAGGATGTCCACTCCTTTGAGAGCTTAATTCAATGCGTTTTATCAACGCCCAAAGAGCCAACATTTTTGCATACCGAGCAACCAAGTTTACCATCTTGAAAAATTAACCACTCGTTTTTCTTCTCAAATTCATCTTTCTGATCAAAAGTCCAGCACGAGGGCCAATTTGTGCTGGTGCTGGTATTTGCTTTGGCTTGACTAGCCGTGTCTTGAGATGAGGAGGGTTCTGAATCATCAAAAACAGGGTCATTTTCAGGCACAGAGGGGTTAAGACTCGTAACTTTGGCTTGTTTCGCCGGTGGTACCGCTTCAGGATTCACAGGTGAAATTTCATCAGTTTTTCGCTTATTTTCCGCGTTCACTCGCAAAAAAAAATCGGAAATTTTCTTCATTTGAGTTGAAGTTATTTAGATCGACACTCACACGTCACACTCGGTACTTACATAATATCGGAGCATCGAGCATCGGACACGATTATAAAAACGAACAAATCGCATAGAGCATAGAGCACTGAACTTTTTGATGTTATTAAATAAATTAATAAACTATAGACTAAACTATCGAAAAGTGAAAAGGAAACACCGACCACGTGTGTGTCTGCAGCGGGCACGCACAACTCGGAACAACTGATTTAGTCAGTGCTTGCCGTGAGGAGAAGGAGAGAGAAAAATAGATCCCGAAGAATGAGAGAAAGAAAAGAGTGAGTAGGGTGTGGTAGAAGGGAGAGGGGAAGTGAATCGCGAGTATTTGCCTAGACTTCGCAGCTAGACTCAATCGAGAGATTTTGCGACAATCAGAGAGAGCAGAGAGAGAAAAGTTATATTTTGACGCCGCGCCGCCGCCAGATCGTTGCCGTTTTGTCTTGCCCATTGCGCTTGCGCTGCAAAGTAGACTACCAAGAGTCCGCACTCGGCGCTCCACGAGGAGCTCCTGCGCGTGCGTCTGGCTTATTTTGCTAAGTTTTCGCTTCGCCTGCGTCATTCATTTGCTTCTTTCGTAAAAAAGATTAAAAAAAGCCGGACTGTGAAAAGAAGTATGGGAACGCCGTTCCACGCGTTCCCACCGAAAAACACCCCTGTCTAAAAACATTACTAACTCTTATTTCTTCTAGGATTTGGTACTGGATTCGACCTTTGTAGCTGCTGAGGGATCACAATTAATTGAATTCTAACACGGAAACATGGATAATTGGCATCAAATTACTAACAGCTGCAAAAATCTTTCCGAAGACTTCCGATTTCTACAAAACTTACAAAGTTGGGGTTTATTTACAAGGCAATCATAGTAGGATTGTTTTTAATCATTAATTTGGATGTGGGTTGCGGCAAACATCGCAATATTTACTGAATAATACAATATCTTATTAACACTGATAGATTGATTTATTCCTTTGCGGCAAACATCGCAATATTTACTGAATAATACAATATATTATTAACACTGATAGATTGATTTATTCCTTCTTTTAGGAGAGATTTAGGCCGCTGTACAATAAAACAAACCTATTTGGTATTCAATTGTAGCGACGTTTCGAGAAGCTATTTTATTAAAAAAGTGTTCCTTCATCAGACTATCATTAATTTTAAATACGTTTTTGTCACTTTTGAAACGTACAAACATATTTGTTTTTTAGTTATGATGTAAAATGTATAAATAAAGTCATCAAAAATAGTTTTTAACTTAATTAAATAATTTTTTGGACGTTATTTTATTAAAAAAGAACGGGCACACATACAAGTAAAACGATCGAAAACAACTGTTTTATTATACACTCATGAAATTTAAAACTTGGACACCACAATTTCTGTAAACAAAGGTTTGCACATTGTGAAGCGGGCTTAAGGGTATCATTTACAATTCTAACAGCAGGTAGTCTCAGCAGGGGTTATCTTATAGAAGGACTGTAGAATGAATCATTACACTAAGCACGTTTTAGAAAATAGGTAATTTACGTTGCTTACTTAATTTTTTCTTTAAAGAATATATTTGAAGGTATCGCTAATTAAACACCATAGCTCGATTAATTATCGAATCAAAATTTTGTTTAGGAAATGTTTACAAAATAAAATTAGAAATAATTTTGATTTAAAAAACGTCTACAAGCAATAACTTTTAAATTAAATCAAAAACTAAACATGGTTATTTGGGTTGACTGATTATTACTTATTTTTAAATAAATCTAACCTACTAATTATTGTAAGTTATTAAAAAAAATCATTAAACTCTCTATTCATAATATTTAGTCCTTACAAAATGTATATTTTATGACGTTTCATTTTTTCTGTAGTTAATATAAAAAGTGAAAATAAAAACTAAGGCAATTCTTATTGTCAACGTATATATTTAGTTTTTGACAAGAATTTATTACATAATTATAATTAAGATACCAAGTTATAGTTTAAAATTAAATGAAAACGTTTTTTTTTTAATAAAGGTATTACTATATAAATAAATATAAGAAATCAATAATGGGTGTGACCTCCATATTATTGATACATTCTTGGAGGCGTCTGCTCATTGACGCTATCAAGGTATCAATATAATTAATATTAATCGTTTCCCATGCGGTATCAATGGCTGCAATTAGTGCATTACGGTTTACTGGTATAAAATTTGGCCCTTGTTGTCTTCGGATAACAGCAAGTATTCGAGCCCAAACATTTTCGATAATGTTAAAATCTGGGCTTTTTGCTGGCCAGGGTAACAGCTCCAAATTATTTGCTTGTATCCAGTTGCGCACAACCTGCGAAGTATAGGGTCATCATATCCCGATAGTTAATTATCGAATGTTCCAAGAAAATATGTGTAAATAGTAAATGGAATCTACTAACGTAACGTTAAGTCGTTAATTATAGTTACATAACTCTCCTTTCATAAGATATAGTTCATATTAATATGCTTATTGTAAAGCTTCGTACACACCTGAACAACAAACCGAGGAACAAACAGAACAACGAACCGAACGGCAATCGGAACATTAATTTGGACGGTGCTACGTACGAATTTTAGAACAGATTCGCAAGTCCTGATTGTTCAACAAACGGTTTGCGGCGTTCTCGTAACTTGTCGATTTATTCTCCGATTTTTTGGACGAATCTAAACAAAACGGCGAACAAACTTATGCGGGAGAATTAAATTATTTATTTTTGTCCTCCCTTTTGTGGGTTTGTTGTGTTTTAGGTAATATTATGGAGTTGACAGAAGAAAAATGTTTTAAATTAATCAGTGTTTAAGAATGCAAGAAAAAATGATGTCCCTATTAGCATCATTTGGGCGGGAAATTTCCAAAATAAAAAAAAAGCAAAGTAAATTATAATTTTTACTCTTCTTTGTGCGTAAAAATTTGGTTGGCACTATCTTCTTGTTTTCCGCAATTTTCTCTTCTCAATAATAAATATATATGAACTGAAAACTACTGAAAATAATTATGGGAACAGCACAAACGTTCCGTTTGTTGTTCGGATTGTGGAAATCATAAAAGATCGTTTGTCGTTCTGTTTGACTTTCGGTTCGTTGTTATGTTTGTTGCTCGGTTTGTTGTTCAGGTGTGTACGAAGCTTTACAACTTAAGCAACAATTTTTGGCGAATAAAGATTAGTTTGTGATGTAATATTAGAAACACAAATTTATATCATATCAAATTTATGACAACTTAAAACCAAGAACGTGTATGTTATTGCTAAGAAATTATTAAGGAAAAAGCGCAATTGCAGTGTAAATATTTATAATTAGATATTTTCGAAAGTTTATAAGTCCTCTATTGTAATCTTAATACTTAAAAGAAAATCCTGTCCATTAGCATTATAAGGAAATGGCTTTTACTTTATGAATAAGTTTCAATAACAATAGAATATCCTTGCTTGTTTAATTTACTTCCTTTGAGTCATATTGCTCTAAGGGTTGTTACATTGGTCATTAGAAGTATGTAATAAATAAACAATTACCTACTGTTTGAGAAGGGTAGTGTGAACCAATAAATAAAATAAGAAATGTAAATTCCATTTTAGTTTAAAATTTCAAGTGTTGTGAAAATGCCACCTCATCTCGGTGCTGATTTGAAAGCGCGGATTGTTTCGGAATTAGCGGCGGGCCGTAGCGTGCGTGAAATTTCACGTATGTTAGATATACCAAAAAGCACCGTAGGGCATTACCGAGTAAAATGGAATCTTGAACACACTTTGGAAAGAGCCATCGGAAGTGGTAGACCTAAAGTATCTACACGTGCTCAAGATCTCGAGTTGTTTCATTACGTAACAGAACAACCATTTGCTACATACTCAGGGCTATAGCAGATACACATTTTCCCGGATGCCGTATAACTGCACAAAAAGATTAAAGGAGATGGGAATAAAGAAGTATAATGCTGCTGCGAAAGAAGTTCTCAGTGACGAAAATATGAGACGTCGTCTGGAATTTGCAAGGCGATATGTGAACGAACCTTTGGAATTTTGGAATCGAGTGATTTTTAGCGACGAAAAAACGTTCAATAGCCGCAACGATGGACCACTAAAAGTTTTTAGAATGGAAGGAACTCGTTACGAAAATAATCACATATGTCCTAAAAACGAAGTGGTTATTTTTCTGTGAATGTGTGGGGTTGGGTTAGCGCGCGGGGTCCAGGAGTTTGTTGGGCTATCGATGGACGTCTTGATTCTGCTGCGTATTTAGATATTTTGGAAACTATTATGAAACCTTCAGTCGAAGTGTTTTATCCAGACGAAGATTATATTTTCCAACAAGTAAGTATTCTTATTTCACTATACTTTCTCCAAAAATAGTTCGGGATCTGTTGAATTAACATTTTCATAATGTATTTTTGTTGTTAAAGGACAACGCCCCTATTCATACTTCGCGGGTTGTGCGCAATTGGATACGAGAAAATAACTTGGAGCTGTTACCCTGGCCAGCAAAAGCCCAGATTTTAACATTATCGAAAATGTTTGGGCTCGAATACTTGCTGTTATCCGAAGACAACAAGGGCCAAATTTTATACCAGTAAACCGTAATGCACTAATTGCAGCCATTGATACCGCATGGGAAACGATTAATATTAATTATATTGATACCTTGATAGCGTCAATGAGCAGACGCCTCCAAGAATGTATCAATAATAATGGAGGTCACACCCATTATTGATTTCTTATATTTATTTATATAGTAATACCTTTATTTAAAAAAAAGTTTTCATTTAATTTTAAACTATAACTTGGTATCTTAATTATAATTATGTAATAAATTCTTGTCAAAAAACTAAATATATACGTTGACAATAAGAATTGCCTTAGTTTTTATTTTCACTTTTATATTAACTACAGAAAAAAATGAAACGTCATAAAATATACATTTTGTAAGGACTAAATATTATGAATAGAGAGTTTAATGATTTTTTTAATAACTTACAATAATTAGTAGGTTAGATTTATTTAAAAATAAGTAATAATCAGTCAACCCAAATAACCATGTTTAGTTTTTGATTTAATTTAAAAGTTATTGCTTGTAGACGTTTTTAAATCAAAATTATTTCTAATTTTATTTTGTAAACATTTCCTAAACAAAATTTTGATTCGATAATTAATCGAGCTATGGTGTTTAATTAGCGATACCTTCAAATATATTCTTTAAAGAAAAAAATAAGTAAGCAACGTAAATTACCTATTTTCTAAAACGTGCTTAGTGTAATGATTCATTCTACAGTCCTTCTATAAGATAACCCCTGCTGAGACTACCTGCTGTTAGAATTGTAAGTGATACCTTTAAACCCGCTTCACAATGTGCAAACTTTTGTTTACAGAAATTGTGGTGTCCAAGTTTTAAATTTCATGAGTGTACATCGGCTTATATCTCCTAAAAGAAGGAATAAATAAATTTACCAGTATTAACAATAAAACTGCACGACGAACAAACGGGGAGTAAACTTTGTAATCAAATTTGGCGTCCGAGAGCAGTTACATGGGTCGATACTTCGATAATTATAGCCAACATGAGTGTTAGCAAAAATAAAAATTTCGAATCGCCTGCTGTAAGTTTGCTAAAGGTTGTACAATAGCAAACAAACACTGAGAATCACTTGACAGTTGTTTTGTCCTTTTGGGGCTCTTCAGGAGCGGAAAACTAAGTGTAAGTTCTTTATTGTACAAATGCGTGCTGTCAATTATATTCCCTAATGGAGGGTACATCATATTCAAACTATAAGTTTTGCGACATGTAGTGTCGACTCCAGATAGTGCACGGTTGGAACAAGTCAAACAATATTTGTAGCGTTTCTCCTAACCAGAGGTACCGCTGTTATTGATGGTATAATCGAAGTAAAGTGTCATTATTTTTAATTTGATGTGATTGTCAAATTAATTTGTTACATTCTCGCACGAATTGGTGCAGCTCCAACAACAGTGAAGAACTTTATAGTATCTTTGAAAAGTTTTCAACTACTATTTTCCACTTTAAAACAAGTTGGGATTAAGGTAATTAAAAAAATGTATTTAGTTTTATCTTGCAAAAATGATTACGTGATGCCGGTTCCTTGAGCAAACAGTGCCATTTATCCGGAAGACCAAGGTCGGTATCTACTCCTAGAGCAGAAGAAGAAATTCTAGCACTGTTAAAGCAGAATCCAGGTACGAGTGTGCGAAGAATATCAGCCGAGGTAGGAATTAGTGGTCCTCTTGTTTGGAGAATCCTTTACGAACAACTGCTTTATCCGTACTGTGTGCAACGAGTACAGGCCTTAAATCCAATAAATGACCATCAAACACGTTTGGTTTTTTGCCGCTGGTTTCTACGTCATGATACTGAAGACCCTCGTTTTCTTGCAAACATTCTTTTTAATGATGAGGCCGGGTTCACAAGAAATGGAGTGTTTAATTTTCACAATACGCATATTTGGGCCTACGAAAATCCTCATGCTCTAATAAAATCTGGACATCAGGCACGTTTTTCATTAAACATTTGGATAGGTATTGTAGGTGACAGGTTTCTAGGTCCTGTTGTTTTACCAAACCGATTAACAGGCGCTGCTTACCTCAACTTTCTGCAAAACACCCTGTATAAGTTTTTGGAAGACATTCCTTTGAATCAGAGGCAACAAATGTTGTTCCAGCGTGATGGTGCTCCAGCTCACTTTTTCATGGCCGTTAGAGAGCATTTACACCAAACTTTTTCACATAGATGGGTAGAAAGGGCGGGACCTGTTTTATGTCCTCCAAGATTGCCTGATCTGAACCCTCTAAATTTCTTTGTTTGGGGATATTTGAAGACATTAGTGTATGGTACTCCTGTAAATAGCCTGGAAGAGCTGCAGCTACGGATTAATCAAAAGTGTCAAGAAATACAAACCAAAGAGGGTGTTTTCAAAAGAGTTCGAATATCGTTAAGACGAAGATGTCGTGCCTGCTTGGGAAATGGACGGAAGATATTTTGAACATCTTCTGTAACTTTGTTTTTTGTTTCTTGAAAGCTGGGCGGCCAGATAGGTGGTCCTTGGTTAGGAATGTATTCCTGATTTGGCGCCCTAAGCATACGCCCAATCCTTTTTTGAGGAAAGTGTGTGTCACACCACTCCCGAACTCTTCTGCCATAGTGTAGAAGCGCACCATCAATTTGAAGCCATGACTGGGCTCTATCGTTTAGAGAAACGTCCTCAAAGTAATTGGTAAAATATTCTTTCAAGAAAGTTAAGAAACGCTCTAAATTTAGTCGAGGTGGTAAGAAATGAGGCCCAATTAAATTATCACCAAGAACGCCTAGCCAAACATTAACACTAAATTCGGTTTAAAAGGAATGCGGCCTAATTTTATGGGGATTTTGGTGAGCCCACACATGTAAATTGTGGAAATTTACTTTCCCTATCCATGTAAACGTTGACTCATCAGTCCAAACATTTTTTCTTGGAAATAAATGGTTTTCAACTTTTAAATTTAACATCCATTGACAAAAATTAACACGTTTAGGGCCATCTTCTGGAAGTAAATCTTAAACCGGTTGCAGATGGTACGGTGTACCCGTAAAATCTTACTTTTTGACACTGTAACATGTTGTTGCCGTAATAATCGAACAGCATTTTGAGTGCTTACTCGGTTATCTTTATTAAATATCATTTTGGTGTTCTTCATTTCTCGCGTCTTTATTTCTTGAAGTCTTTCTTAAGCCACATTCACAAAAACTTTTGATGGGTACTAATAAAGTTTTAAATTTCATGAGTGTACATCGGCCTATATCTCCTAAAAGAAGGAATAAATAAATTTACTAGTATTAATAATAAAAACATATTGCAGAAATTAATCATTATCGAAATTCATAATATATTATATTATAGTAATAATATAATAGTACAATAGTTTTTACCGCATCTTTCAAATTAAAGTTTTTAATAATATCTGATATGTTTGCGTGCGTAAAGGGTAAACAAACAAAGGCATAAACATGAAAGTAATTCAACATTATGTGTCTTTCACGATTAGACTCTTGAAAAAGTTCGTTACTTTGTAATTTTTCTTTATACTGCGGCATGTAGCACGCATTACATTAATTAATGTCAAAGAAATTACCTACACAAATCTGATTTTGAAACGAAAAAGCAAAACTGGGTTAAACTATTTTAAAGAAAACTTTTAAAACATAGTTCAAACGTATCATTATATAAAATTTGAAAACTTTATAATCTCTTTACTTGATAATTTAATGTAAAGTAAAAGAAAGGGATACTTGATAATTTTGCATTTTATCTTTTTACGTGTAACGAAAGAGAATGAATTAATAATAGTGAACGGGTTGGGCTCTTCTCGGCAGAAGATAAATCGTGTATTTATTTCTTAGTCCTGAACTGTAGTTCAGGCTTAAGTTGGAATTTAACTGAACCAAAATCATAGCTCGGATAACGTTTGAAGTTTTCATTCGATAACATTCAAGCTTTACCGACTACGACAAAAGACGTTTTCATAATGGATCTTTTGAATTATCAAAAAATGCATTTAAAATAAAATTTTAAAGTGTTTTACAGTTAAAAAATAAAAAGTTACGACCATTAATGTCTTCAGTAAAAGCGAATGTTAATTCCTTTTAAACCGTAAAACTCGATAATTTATTTTTAAAGCTACAATGTAGATAATCGCGTTTATATTTTTCACTGTCGTCGATATACAATGATTTATTCATTAAATGATGAATACACTTTTCCATAAGTATTTTTATTTCCACGAACCAAAATTTTTTCTTTGTAAGTTTTTGTTACGCTTACTTATTTTGTCAGTTAAAAGTAAATAGTTTTTTAACAGTAAAAGACGTTCCTGTGTTATTTATTCAGTTACAAAATTAATTTTTTTGCAGAACAAATTTTTATTTCTAACTTAATTAACTACCATGTGTTTCTTTAAATCCTGCCCCAAAGTGAAGATGACGAAGGTTCCCCCCTATTTGGCGTATGTGTTGAAACAAGTGGTGTTGTATGTATACAATTTTATAATTATTTACCCCGTTTGTTTCATTAATGTAGTACAAATGGCAAATTTGTCAAAAATAAAAAGTAGATTTTAGAATTTAAAATTTAGAACAATCGTTAACAATAGAAATTATATGAAATTCTATCTGAATTGAATAAAACAAAAGCTAACCAAATTTTTAAAAATATTTTAACGAATAGTGTAATCGATCAGGTACCAACCTAAAGATCATTTCCCCAAGGTATTTACGTATACCGAATACTTCTAAAGATTTACACATTACAAAACTAAAAGATAAATACGGAGAGAAAATTATAATTGTTGTGACTAATAATGTTGGATTCAATATTTTAAAATCATGGTATGATGTCAGAATAGCTGTAGAAAGTGTTAACTGACTAAGAATCGTACAACTAGCAGAACAAGCAAGAACTTTTTAAAAGAAGCAGCTTGCTATTTATGTGCCCCAAATTCTGTGATTTTTTTGGAGACATTGATAATAAAAACAGCAGGTAATGTTAATAATGTTAATAATAAATGCATTTCTATTGCTCACAATATTTCCACCGTTATACGTCTAATCTCTTTCATATCATCAATACTGAACAGTGTTACTTTATAACATTATGAATTATCCCAACACTTGAACCTTCTTTTAAGAGTTGGTAAAAAAGAATTCCAGTCAAAAAAACACAGTGTTCTTAATTGTGCCAAGATTTCTACTGGCTAGGTCAGTCTTTTTCAAAGCAGTCTAAAGGGTTAGTGTACTATCAATGACTGATACAGAGTTCTTCTTTGGTAAGATGTTGTAAGAAAAATGGACAGTAATTCAAAAATTCGCGTTAATAGATAAGGGAACTTTGGTGAAATGTTCATATTCAACAACAGTTTCTTGTCGTTTGAAGGACGTTATTATATGCAAATTAATGGTGTACCTATGGGTGGTAGTCTTAGTCCGATACTATCTCAATTAATCATGGACTTTATCATCAAACAGGTGAAACTACAGATACCATTTCAATTTTAATTCCTATACAAATATGTTGATGACATAGTTTGCGGCTTACCTGATTTCACTTTAAATATTTTTAATTGAGTTAATAGAAAACTTCAATTCACAGTGGAAAGAGAGAAAGACAATAGTGTGGCATTTTTAGACACACTCTTGGTTAGAACGTTAGAAGGAAGAATCATTATAGATTGGTACATAAAACCCACGCACTCAAAAAAATACATCAATTTCAACTCAAATCACATTATGCAACAGTAGATCAATACGTTAAAAGGCATGAAAAATAGAATAGTAAAAATCTCACACAACACTTTTCTGTCCAAAAACTTAAAAAAAAACTGTCTTTGATGTTTATCGACAATGGTTTCCCAAAAACAATTGTCAACAAAAACACCAACAGATTGAACAACAACTTTCCGTTACTTGAAGAAAAAGGAACCTCAACTCATCGCCAAGATCCTCCACAAGATCAAAATAACATAATTGCTAACTTAGAAGAACACATCAGAAGTGAAGAAGTGAAAAAATTTTATCGGCTGCCATTTATACCAGGAATTACTTCAAAAATTACCAAGATAATATTTAATGACAACATTAAATTTGTATATTATAATCAAATTACTATTAACCAGTTCGTTACTAAATTAAAACACAAAACTGACAAGTACTTTAAATCAAACGTGATATACACTGTTCCTTGTGGCAACTGCGAAAAAACATACATAGGTCTTATGACCACATGGCTAAAGACGGTATCCGGAAAATTGCTCGTCGGCAATTGCTCGCCGTTAATTGCTAGCCGTCAATTGCTCGCCATGAATTGCTACCCTTCTCAATTGCTCGCCACTTCAATTGCTCGCCACTGCAAAATTTAAAACCTGTTAGCGTTACCCAGGAGACACCACGTGGAGGTCGGCTTTTTCGTCTCCCAAATTTTTTTTTTTCATATTTTTTGAATTTTTTTGTATTTTTTTCTGTTTTTATTCTAACTGCATCAATATGCGATATTGTGGGCTATCGCACGGAGATATTCCAACAGGTTTTCTCCATTGTACGATAGTGCCATGCTTTGGAGCCGTTCAGCACAATCCCTGTATTTTTTCTTCTGTTGATGGACATCGCCAGCAAGTAGTTGTTCTATTTGTAGCTCGTTTAAGCTTTGTTCTTTCTGGATACATTTGATGAACTTCCAGATATTTGGGTGGTGCCCCGATACTTGTTGTTCAAAGGCTGTATGCCATCCCTCAAGAGAATTATTTGTTTTGGGCATCCCTTGGCAAGCGACATCATTCCAGCGATCATGCGAGAACTTCGGTGGTCGTCGACTATGTCTTCTGTTGGGTCGCCCGATCCACGTGTCTTCAAAATAATCGAGGACCTCTTGGGCGTCTTCGTAGACTATGTTACCATCACACAGTTCTTCGAAGGCTTCGGTAACCGCTCCCACTGGCACAAATGCCAAAGCTGGTAACATCCGCAGACTCAGGGCGAAGTCAGCGTCAGTTTCATAACGCTTCTTTAGACCCTTAGCTTGTATCACCCGGAATATAGCTTGACATAGATGGAAGAAGCACCCTTGGATCCGTACATTTGGAAAAACAGATACTATTCCGTTTGAAAGGGCCATTTCGAAGTCTGTGGTTATAATCCTTGGAGTGACAGTATTTTTCAGCACTTTCAACTGGGTGAACAAACGAATG
Organism: Abscondita cerata; assembly: GCA_030710515.1. Lineage (NCBI taxonomy): Eukaryota > Metazoa > Arthropoda > Insecta > Coleoptera > Lampyridae > Abscondita > Abscondita cerata. The sequence goes on from JALBCR010001883.1 coordinate 52,362, forward strand.
TATGTTTGTTCTGATTTATTGGGCAGCAGTGCATATAGTAATGGTATTGAAAGTTTGCTTTTCAATCCATGGACTGTTAAGAGTTGGTAAAAATCGAGGGCACTGTCTTGAATGTGCCATCGACACCCCAATGGTCACTATCCGATAAAATTTGTAGGTTCTTCTCGGTACAGAACATCAAAAATGCGCTCATCTTCTGGGCCGGAGTCGAAGCAAAGGAATTTTTCTCCATTTAAAGTGGTGGTAAACTCCATTGGAAGTTGGAGATCCCTGCGATGGTTAACAATTGCGGGTAGATCTTCATTCCGCTTACGAACGTGCCTTATAGTTCTTTTATGTTTTCGATTCGGGGTAGGTGCGGTGCGACAGCCTGGCTGCATCCAACAGAGGCATCCGAGATTATACAGTGGGGCATATCTCTGGTATTTTTGCAGCCTCGCGAATCGAAGTCAATATCTTAGTAACCTCCACTTTGCTGCGTCGGCAACGTGGTTATGTTCTTTCCATCGTTTAATAATCTCGTCGCCTTCGGTTGTGACGCGAGCGGAACACTTGAACTTTTTGGAATGTTCACATTTCCAATGCGTTTTATCCCCATTGTCCTTATCTCTAATATAGAGATGGCCTTCGTCGTAAAGCTTCGGCTTTCCTTTTCGGATTGCAAAACTGCAAAGCCATTTTACAGAAATGTTATCTTCGTCAAAAGGGTTGTATTGAAAAATAGTTTGTAAACTCGTAGCAATCGGTACGCTGCTTAGGAATGCAAATGAAGCGAAACTTTCTAATATCGCCGACTTTATAACAACCGTCTAGTAATGAACGCCTCGTTACTATTATCTGTTTTTAATTGCTCATTTTGTTTATCGTTAACTGCCGACGAGTAATTTTCCTATATCCGGCTAAAGACACGGTTAAACATTCATAAAAGTGACATAAAAACTAAAAAAAACTAGATGTGCACTCTCTGCTCATTCAATTAATGCAAATAATTTACTTTGAGATTTATGGAGATGGTAGAGATCAATAAACACCATGAAAATACAGTTAATTTTAGATCAGATATAGATAATTCTATACAGAACTTATGCCAATTTATTAGCAATTGACAAAGATAGAAAAAAGAGGTTTTAGCTACTAATTGGATAGAGTAACGTTAGAATTTTCTTTATCTTATGTTACTCATTTTATTAGACTTAATGTAAATGTAATTAGGTATAAATAATTTTTTAACTTTCTTTTCTAATAATTTACTTATTTTACTAATTGTTTTACTAAAATTAAAAGGCTAATGTACGAGGATATATTGAAAAATTCTTAGCCTACTATAGAACCAAACAAAATTTCAATGTCAAAATATTTTATTACTCAACATATTCTCCTCTTAATTGGATACATTTATTACAGCAAACCTGCAACGTCTCTAGACCTTTAAAAAATGTTTCTTCTTGCTCTGCAAACCAGACCTCCACAGCTTCTATTACCTCCTTGTTGGAAGAAAATGTAGACCTTTTAAACTTTTTCAGTTGAGGAAAGAGGTGATAGTCGGACGGAGCCAAATCGGGTGAATAAGGAGGGTGTTCTAGTAATTCAAACCCTAAATCACGAATTTTTTGCATGGCAACATGAGATTTGTGTGCAGGGGCGTTGTCCTGCAAAAACAAAACACCTTTGGATAGCTTTCCGCGTCTTTTCTCTTTAATATTTTCCCGTAGAGTGGTCAGTAATGTCGAATAGTAATCTCCAGTTATTGTTCTACCCTTATCAAAAAATCAATCATGATTACTCCATGGCAATCCCAAAAAACTGAAGCAAGAACTTTTCCAGCAGGATTTTGGACACGAAACTTTAGGTCTTGGAGAACCAGAGTGTCGCCATTCCATCGATTGTTGCTTTGTTTCTGGATCGTAGAAATGTACCCAAGTCTCATCCATAGTAACAATTTGGTTTAAGAAGTCTACATCGTTTTCAAATCGAGCACAGATCGAACGCGATGCTTCTACCCTTGCACGCTTTTGGTCAACATTCAAACATTTGGGGATCCATTTTGCAGCAATTTTCTCATGTCCAAATTGACGTGAACCATATGATGAACGCGAAATATTCAGTGCTTCAGATATCCGTTTTAGCCCAATTCGACGGTCTGATAAAATCATGTCATGAACTGCATCGATATTTTCGGGGACTGACACAGAAACTGGCCTTACCGATCGGTCATCATCTTCAATGGAAAATTTACCTCTTTTGAAGCTTGCATTCCAATTTTTGACGGTCGCATACGAAGGACATTGATCACCAAGGGTATTAAGCATATCTTCGTAAATCTGCTTACCTCTTAACCCTTTTAAATACAGGTACTTGATGATGGCTCGATACTCCAATTTTTCGATTTTTACAATTTCGGTGGACATCTTTTTCATTTAATTTATTGCGTGACTCTGGTTTACTTTTTACGTCAAACTTTACACTGACACTTCTAATAAGTTATTGTTCGATGCTATGGTAACGCAATATTTTGTTTATGTAAGGAACTGGTCTAGGCTAACTAGATATCAATACATCCTCGTAGATCACTTATAAACCAGGCCATTTTTTCTTTAATTGTTACAATGTACAAATTTGATATTTTAATATAAAAAAATTTTAATTAATTAAATACAGCAACGAACTAGCGTCCTTGAACATTTAACGTTAGTAACTGTCAACTAGAAATTGATATTGTTTGCTTACTTATGGATAATTCCGTTATACTCAATTACAAGAATAACATATTAAGATTACAATCAAGTTTATTTAACTTATTAATTATAGATTAATTGTGTAAACTAGTCTTTAGTACAAAAATTCAAATTTTTGCGCTCTATGATCACAGGTGTTGGATTTTAAAAATTTCCGTGTTACTTATCAGTTGTCATTCAACCGCAAAGTAGCCATGTCCATTATTTCCACCGCCTATTTATATAAATTGAATGAACATTGTTACATGTACCAAAAAACTTAATAATTCATCAATAAGTTATATAGTGGATTAAGATTTTTAAATGTAAGTAAACAATATTAATTTTTACGTATACTATTGACCTTCAAAATTGTAGCTCCTGATAAAGCATAAACGTGTTATGCGAAATATTGAGTTTTAGAAGAAAAATAAAATTTTGTCTTAATCACATCAAATAACTGGTCTATTTCGATTAGTTCTTCTTTGGTCTAGAATTAAAAACTCTACCAAAAATAGGTTGTCGTTAAAAAATATAGAAAACGGTACAAAATAAATAACGTTTAACGTATGCAAACAAACTCTTTTACCTACTCCTAAACAAAGCCTAAATGTTGGGATAATTAGTGATATTATAAATTAATAAGAAGTTTCAACATCAATAGTGTTGCTTTGCTTGGGTGCAGAAGATCTGCAAACAAGAAATTGGTAAATCTTTTATCAAATTTAAGGTTTAGGGGCTGAAAATGTGAGCATCTAAAATTGTGTTTGATTGCCTCAATTGCTCAGTTGCGCTCCTATTGTAGTCTCTGTTGCATGAGGGTGAGCGTTATCCTGTTGGAAAATGGGATTTTCTAGCTCCTAAAAGTGTGAAAGAGCACATTGGCTATAAAAACTACCGTCAATAAAGACCATAAGTGATAGCTACCATATTGAATTTTTACGTTCTCTACGCATCTATTTGTCCTTCCTTTAATTATGCAGCTCCATAAGCAAAATTGAAACTCGTCAATAAACACAGTTTGATGCTATTCTTTTGCCGAATTTGCTTTTTTGTTGCTCCATTCCAACTTACGCCATTGCCAATAATGCATATCTCTAGTAATCCTGTATTATGTTCATGGTTGGTTATTTGTTTTTAGTAAGAATCATTACATCAAGTAAAAACAAATAGCATGGCCTTCTTTTACAACCCTGGAACTTAGAAAATATTTAGTAAATAGCAATTTCTATGATTTAAAGTTGTTATCCTTCTAGGTGGAGGTTAAATTACATATATGGCCGACGTTTTGTCCAAAGTTGTGCGGGCTTTATCAAGACTAAAAGTAAAATAAGAAACCGCGTGGCTCCACGCACCATCTGCGATCACATTGATATATGTAATTCCATAGGAATCTATATGTCCTTTTTCTATGAATATTTTTTTCTTCAAATTCTGCTTGTTCGATGATATCCTAAAAAATGTCGTGTATTACTTCTGATAAGTCGTTTTTATGGGAATATTGCAGTAACCGAAAAACTCTTGGATCTGATTGTAAGCTCTGCCACAGAAAATTGTGCCGAGAAGAATGGATCTATTTATATTCATAGGCAAATCTTTTGCTTCACTATGAATAATTTCTGTCTCCAAACAACACAAACATTATTTAATTGTAAACGAACTTGAAACACAATTTAGTTTCTTTTGTTATTTCTAAGTGCTTATTACCCCCACATTTCATGATGCTCAAAATTATTCAGTGCTTTGAAGAAATAGCCTTATTTTCCTACCTGAAACAATGAGTTTTAGCTCCACATATTCTTGCATTATTTCTAGTTTTTCCAATTCAGAATCAGTATTTGTTTCAGTATTCTTGTTTTCACATAACAATTTTTGAATTACTAGTAGAGGGGCTTGGTGATGTTTCTGATGCAAGTTGTAGTAGTTGTTTCCCAGAGGATTGTTCTCGTTGTCTTTATTGAAATTAGAAACCCAAGTAAGAATTGACGTAAGTATATTTTAAATAATTCATTTACCGTTTCTTAGCACTTCTAAGTAACTGCATCCGCTTTTGCTATTCGATTTACGTGACGGATACACTCGTTTTGATCCAATAAATTTAGGCATATTGTAATCAATCACAACCACAAAAAGTAAATTAAAAAAATTTGTAAATGCTGGGCAAGGATTAAATAATACAACTAATCAACAATACAAACTCGAATAAAATGCAATAATTTGCGTCGACAACCGTTTCTAATAAAGAACTAAATCTGACTACCTACAACCAATTTAAACATTTAAATAAGCAAGAACGTATTTTTGAAGCCGACAATACAGTTTGGCAATAAACCGTAAAATAAAACTATGAAAGATTGGGTAAAAAAGGCTGTCTCCGAAAATAACATGACGGTGATGTTTACGTATTTTTAAGAATGAAACTTAAAATCGACCAATAATGCAAAGGATCGGCAAGGAACATTTAAAACTTTTAATAAAAAAATGAATTAAGATATCCAAATGTGCAATATAAAATTATTGATTAGCGTCAACACTAATTAATAATATTTGTCCACTATAAAATATTAATTTTACTTCTGTCGTTTGATTAATACAACATTAGGATTGTAACTGGAATCCTGAACACAATTTAAAAATAGATTTACAAATTATAAACAAATGAGAATGTTTATTTAAACGTGAAATGAGCGGTGTACTATGTATCTCATAATCACTTCGGAGAAAACGCATTCACTGCAAATTCGTTGTACCATATTTAGGTGACTATATGTCAGCTAGTTCATTGATCTCACTTAGAACTTTGGTGCTTTTGTCGACAGCTTTTGAAGGTATAAAAGAAATTCCCCCCTTAAAATTCAAAATTAATGCATATTTTTTTTCTGGCACAACTTGAGCACAGTATAGCAACATATTTCATTAGATAGATCAATGACAACAAATTTATTTATTTTAATAAAAAAACAACAAAATCTTCATACATATTTTTACCTCAAAAATTTGGGTTCGATCCCGATTTTCTTAATATTCTTTTTATTAATAAAATTATTATGGATGTTACTATTAACACCATTTTAATAAAATGAGTTTCTATTTTCAACTTTTTTTTCAAAATATATTAAATTCATTTTGCAAGATTGTAATATGATGATAATAAAATCATATAGTCAAAAATAGTGCAATCGGAATCGAACCTTGGTCCGGAAATCGCAAAACATTACTAAAGTCTGTATACTATTGGCGCGGAGTAATAAATCATAATTGCTTGAAATAATTCTTTATTTTCTTGTGAAAGCGGTACTTCTACGGTTAAGTAAAACCAATAAATTCTAACCAAAATACGATCATTGTGCCGCTCTTGCAGCATATCGACCCATCTAGGGTCTGAGAACAATAGTTTAATCGGTGTAAACAAGTTGCCATCAGCCCAGGTACTGACGAAACGAGAATCATAGCCGTAGATGTGGGTATTATACCAAGATACAAAAATAATGGTATATAATACGTAAGAAGTAAAATTTGTAATGTGATCTACTATACAAATAAAATAAATAACATATAAATAATATATGACATAAATATAAAATAAAATAGTAATGCAGATATCGTCAGTACATTTATTACAATTACAATTAATTTGCGGGGACCGATTTTAGGCATCAAAAAGTAAATTTGGCTCAATTATAAAATTATGTGGTTGTCATGGAAACTTATCAAAATGAATAGATAAAAGTAACAGGCATAAAAATGTTCATTTAAATAACAAGACATTAGTAGGTAAAATAGGTATATTTAAAATAACTGACAATACTCACTCATGGTTACAATAAATGGTGTTTAGAGAGTAGAACACTGTTTCAGGCACATTACGCTTGGTCATTTAACTTTCTTCCTCGTCTGAAATTTCCATTTCGGAATCAGAATCGCTGTCTTGTGTGTTTACTGATATAATAATTGGCTCCAATGTTATCTCTACTAAATTATCCAGTTGCCAACATTTGTCTTCTTCCTTAACGACATGAGATACACAGTTCTTCCATCTTTCAGGTGTTACTTTGTTTAATGCATTTTCCAGAAGTTTTTTCACGTCGTCGAGTTTAAAAGTGGTATTGTTACGAGCGACGTCACCTTTACTTGAGCCCAAACCAACTCTATAGGATTCAGCTCACAATGGTAAGGTGGTAAACGCAGTACTTCAATGCCCCGATTCTTTGCCATTTCGTCAATAACATGACGTATATACTTATTCTTATGAACTTTAACAATATCCAATAATTCTCTTTTCACCATGTCATCCTCAAAAGTTATATTCTTAACAGATAACCAATCTATAATTTCTGCTTTCCTCCAAGCGCTGGTAGGTAAATTTTCGTATCTTCGTGAGTGGTAGCTGGCGTTGTCCATAACTATTATAGATCCTTGGGGTATCAAATCTAGCATCTGCTCAAAATATTCTTCAAACACATTAGCATTCATGTCTTCGTGGTAGTCGCCAGTTTTCTTTGATTCGAATTCTAACAAACCACCATCTACAAAGCCATCTTCATTGCCAATATGAGTAATAATTAACCGTGTTCCTTTCCCAGAAGGCGGTCGAAATCCTGTCGATAGCCCTTCTATAAATCCTTGTCGAGCACTCGTAACGGTATTATCATGCCATGTTTTTTACGGTATGTCCTGCATTGATCCAGGTTTCATCCAAATAGAATATACGCCTGCCTTCACGCCTATATTTTCTTATTTCCCGAAGATAATTTCTCCTCCATGTAATAATCTCTTGTTTTTCAATTAAAACGGATCTTCTATTTATCTTCTCCCAAGTAAACTTCAACTTGCGAAGAAGTTTCCACAGTGTTCTACGACTCATTTGGGGTAGATTTTCATCCTCATTTACTGCTAGTAAAATCTTATCGATTGTAGGAATCTCTTTCCGTAAGTAGAACGAGTGAACCTTTCTACGGACAGAATTCCTCATTGCATCATCTAATTCCATCGGGCGCCGACCAGGAGATGGAAGTGGGTGAAGCACTTGTCCCAAATTTTTCTTTCCCTCACTAGTTTATAAATGGTGGATTTTGATATTCCCGTCATTGCAGAACATAATCCTACAATATCATCGACACTTTTGCAGGGTGTTGACATCGAACAGCGTCATGCACATTTAAAATTATAATTTTTCATTAGCAGATAACGCACCACTTTTAACACGTTTTGCTGGTGAAAAGTTTTCCATTTCAAAATTATTTGCACTAACACACAAACAAACAAACAAGCCGATTCATTGCTAATAACAAACTAAACATATTTTTCATTTAGAAAGTATACGAAGCCCTTCGGTCAAACAACTAATTATCTGTAATCTTTCGCAGAAATTACAACCCGTCTGCCGTAATGACTGCGCTAACGACCCCACTTTACCTGATGATAGATAATCCAACACACATTTTGACGCTAAAGAATAATTGTTTTAAAATTACTTTATTTAGCTATATCGATTCTTAATTGTAATAATAAGAAACAAACCACATAATAGTAAATAATTTTTTTTGAAATATTCCACAGTTTAATAAGATACAAATAGATTCATAACTTTTGTAAAACTCAGTATACGTACCTATATAAAATTAAAATTTAAAATAGACAAATTGAGAAACGACACATTTGTCATTTATCGATTTTAGAGTTTAATTTTATATTCAAATACTGTGTTTTACAAAAGTTTTGTATCTATTTATATCTTATTAAACGGTGGAATATTGCTGAATTAAATTATTTACTATGAAAAATAGATTCCACAAAGTAAGGATTGAAACAATAAAAGAAACCACATAATAATTCATATCAAGGTAGATTTTACTATTATAATATATTTACCTACTAAAAATATGATTTTCCAAACGTATCAGGTACCTACGCCACTGCAATACGGGAGATTCGATAATTCTGACAGGTTTATTACTCCGCGCCAATAGTATACTGAGTATAGGCAACAAATTAATCAATTTGTTTAAGTAAGCTGCCAAAAAAAAAAAAATTTTTTTTTTAAAAAAAAAAAAACCCAAAAAAAAAATTTTTTAAATTTTTTTTTTTTTTTTTAAAAAAAAAATTTTTTTTTTTTTTTATACTTTTTTTTTTTTTTTTTTTTAAAATAAAAAAAAAAATTTTTTTTTTTTTTTTTAAAAAAAAAAAAAAAAAAAAAAATTTATTTTTAAAAAAAAAAAAAGATTACTCAACTTTTTCGTGGGACACACGGTATATGTGCTAGCATTAAATACTGAAATTAAGCAAATTATATACCAATAACGTTAATAAATTAGTCCTTTGAGAAAAATGTGAGAACAGTCATTTTTTATTTCATTTAGCTTCACTCATTGAATGTTTATATACAGGGTGTTTAAAAAATACGTTCCGATATTTGGCCCACTTATAATAGATCCCATCAGTACAAACAAAAAAAAAATCAAAATAAACATAAGTCCAAAAATCAACCATTTCCGAGATACAGGCAGTTTTTAAAATTAAAATTACTAAGCCCAGTTGGAATGATTTGTCGTATTTATCACGTCAGTTATGGAAATAACAAAACAAAATTTGTTCGTTTCTGTCAGTCTAGTTGCCGCATTTGTTGTAATCATTCTGTGGCTGTCATTGTTAGTGTTATTATTGCTATTGAAGTCGTTGTTGCTGTTGCTCATTTTTGAAATTTTAAATATGCCGGAATAGACCAACGCAGAAATGGCATACGTGCATTTCATGTATAGCAAGGCCGATGTAAATGTTTATGAGGCACGTCGTCTTTATGCCAAAACATTTTCAAACCGGGTACTTCCTAATGCCAATCCCTGTATACAGGGTGTCCCGAACTGAATAGGATTACATGGCTATGTTTAGTTATTTGTTAAGATTTGTTTTCATGGTCTACTTGATGTACTACAATAAATTTCTAAATACGCAGCAATTTCATACTTTAGATCAAGATTGTGACACATCATTTTAAGCAGAAAAAAATTTGAATTTTGTTTATGATAAAATTCAATATGAAGAAGATGAAGATCCATTTAGAAAAATAAAGTTAGTAGCAGTATCTCGAAAACAGTAAAAATGGTTACTTTAATAAAAATCGCAATAAATTCCCCTAGACCCAACAAGCAACTTTTGTCTGAGAAATTTTTTTGTAACTTGCACGGTTACGAAATTTTCGAAAACGTAGTTTTTCGTGTTTTTCCGTACATCTTCGGAAGTACTCGAAATTTTTTAGTTTTCTCTGCAGAATCTGGTTCAGCATAATAAACTGTACATTATTGCCTGTTTAACCAAAATTGTATCTTCATTAATAACAAAAGATAGCCATGTAATCCTACTCAGTTTGGGACATCCTGTATACAATAGTATTAAATATTTCAGATTATTTAAATTAAAATTAATATTTTTATAATCGTGAGATTACTGAAATCTGATAATTTATTCGTTTATTCATATAATGACTTTATATTTGTTTTAAATTATTTTTAAATAATCCGTACAAACTTGTATAGTGTGTTACAAGCAATGGATGAATGGAACAGAGTTTCATCTCCAACCGCGTTACGAAATGATGTCCTTCCTAAACGGATAAAAGAAACAAAACAATTGTACCAAATAAAGTACACAAAAAAAAGTACAACTAGTATTTAAATAACAAGATTTAAAACATCAAACATTTTTTATTAAAACTAATTTGTTTTATCGAATATTGAGGATACCTAACAAACAAGATAATCTCTGAACTAGTAATAGAAATTTTGCGAAATAAAAGCTCTACAATATATACACTCTGCTGTTTATATTTAATACATTTGTTTTAGTAGATCTTTGCAGTAATCTTTGTTAAAAGTAACAAATATCACCCCGTTGAAAAACACAAAGCTTAATACACTTTTCACATTGAACCTCACCTTCAATTCTCTATAAGGTAAAAGATAAATTGCTGCCTCTTAGAACAATATGTAAACAGCAGGTCTTTTGTTGATACAACGTTTGACAGGTAAAAGTGCCATTCTTTAGATTTGAAAGCAAATAAGACATAAAAAATAATGTTATTTTTTATTTGAACCGAGGGCACATTATTTAGAAAAATTGAATGGAAAATACGCAACATAAAATATAAAATCAAGTAAATTAGTTTTATCAGAGAGAAACAAAGGCGAATATTTGGCGCTGATGTTGGATAAGCTATTGTCGACGTCACACAATTTGTAGACACAACTCTACCATTTATAAATACAATGACCCATTTATTTTTTATTTATATGTATTGCTTGTTTATCATGTTTTATAATTTTTAGGATAAAATGATTATATAACAAACTAATTAGTTGCAATTTCTTGTAAATCAACATATCAAGCTTTATTTTATAATAATTTTTGTCTTCACACACCTCAAAAGTGAGGTTTTATTAATTTGAGCCTCAGTTACTCTTTACTAAATCTCAGTTTTGTGATTTTGACAATTCCAACTTTAAATGATTTTTACATTAACAAAAAATTTAATTTTAATTACATTTGTACACGAACTGTAACAATAAAAGTCCATTCTTCGATTATTATTGCCAACTAAGCGTTGACAGAAATAACAATCTAGGATCGCTTGATGTAAATTCGCAAGAGATTGTACAACAGCCAACGAATACCAAAATCACCAACAATTGTTTTGTCTTTTTAAAACTCATCAGGAGTGGGAGAACTTGAATATGCACGGTTGTCAATTTATTACTTAAAAAAGGGCACATAGTATACGAATTATTTTATTTAACCTAATTAGTTTCAGCCTTTTTACTCACACTGTATAATTTTGCAAATTATTGATAAAACATTTAAAAAAAAACAAAAAAGACTAGTTTGCTTATTCGCTGCATTTGATTGATTGCCTTAGGATTTTACCATCAAAAACAACTTAATACGGAAATGTTTTTTTTTTATGAAAATTTGATTTTTTTTTGGAAAGCATATTTTTCTTGAATAATACTTACAATTTGTCTCTTAAGTCAATTTTTGGTTCAATTTTATTTCTTATGATTTGTTTCTTTCATATGGTATCATAGTTTTATATAGAACTATAATAAATTGTGCTCCCAATGATGTAACCTCCATATTTTAAGTGAAAACCATGGAAAAACTCTCAAAACAGTGTTTTCTTTTTGTTGAGATCTAAAAGTGTCTTGACAATCAGTTCCGGAAAGAAAAATTGTAATTTTAGGAAACAACATTATTTTTTGATAACCATGGAATACTCTAAAGCTCTAATCATCTTCTATATTTTGTTTTAAAACGTCAAATTAAACAATTCAATAAAAAAATTGATAAAAAAATTCGATGAACATAAAAAAATAGTAGTCACTTTAAATAATTAATTATCGGTTCCTCTCTACAGCTTAGGCTTCTTCTTAAGAGCATCGCTTTCCTATATTAGGCGAGCTTAACGCTCATTTGAGAGAAACTCGCCATAGTTACTCTTAACAATTACTATCACTTGCTTGTCCTTTTAAGAGTGGTTGTAAACATCCTAACTCTCAAAGATATCGACCCACACCATCAAAGAGCTATACTATCAGATAGTTCTCTCAGATCTGTGTCTATTGTTGAAAAATCGTCTACACGCGAGAGTAGTTTGAAATCTTGATGAAGATGGATGTTAAAAAAAATTTAGTTGCAGCCATTGCATACAAAATTTTGATGAAAAACAGAAAATGAAAAAAAAAGTAAATACATCCTTTACGCTACCTAAAGAACGTCATATGCTCAGCAATTTCAAAACTTTGTCCGAATGAATACAGTACATGGATCCACTAATTGTTCAACGTGATACGCCAATGCAGAACTAATTTTTTACTTTTATTATATCACATCAATTTACAGGTGATTCATGTAGTTACCTGTAGTAGTACTACTTAGTTTCCTAAATTATGTAGGTAATTTACGATTTATTTCCTCAACAGAGCAACATAATTTTTCGGTAAATTGTTTTACAATCTTATCTTTTTTATCTCGATTACCGTACCTACTCTTTGTATTTCGTATTGTTCTTCCAATCTTTTGTGACATTTTATTTTTTTTCACTCTTGAAACACGTTCGTATTCGGATAATAATTATCCAGAATCAAATTTTAACCATGTCCACTAGAAATCAAGTCTCGATTTGCTTACTCTTTTATAAGCAGATGTCTCTCTTCGATAGTTACTCTCAAAAATATGTCATTTTGAGAGAAATACTCTCAGCTGCTCAAGAAAGTAAATCTCGAGAGTATTACTATCAAAGGACACTTACCTTTACACTTACACGTTAGGCGGACAGGTTGGAAGTAGCTTGATCGGACAATCCCATAATGTTTGTTGATTTTATTTTAGGTTTTAAGTTTTCAGAGTTTATTTATTTTTTTATTTAACCGCCACGCTAGTAGTTAATTGAAGTTTAACCCACGTAAGATCAAACAAATAAATTTGGTCTTATATTTTGTATTTAGTTAACTTTAATGCTGAGATGACAACTCCTTGAATTCACAGAGTTTATTAGGAAGAGAAGGTCTTTGGTCCTCTTTAGGCAATCTTCTAGGAATAAAATGTATAAGGTTGAATACATAATTACAATACTTTTCATATAAGGTGCGACTTGACCCGACCTGTAAATTAAGATTTTAAAATGGGAGCTGCCGTGGCACTCCGTCTATTTTTTATAGCAAATTTGATCGTTATTGACTTGTAAACATGAGTTAGCATTCTTGACCATATTGCAGTATTTTGTTTACGTAAAAGGAAAAAAAGAGAATTGAAAGGGCTTTCATATGAGGTACCTGTCGACCCATCATGCTAATTAAGATATTGTTTACTTTTTATTTCATTTTTCACCACTACCATTTTATTTTCTTTTTTCTGATTTTTTCTTAAATTCCTTAATCTTCGTTTTTCCCACATTTGCTTCCAATTCTTTATTCTCTAAGCAATTTTTCATCACTCATATGCTAGCACCCTAACTTTTTTCTTCTCTCCCACATGTTGTTTCTCCAACTCCTCTTCTATGTCCTCTTATATGCTGCAAATAAACACGGACTCAATTGAGCATCCCTGTCTCAATCCTCTTAGTTTTACCTTTCACTCTCGTCTTGCATCTGATTTCAATATAACGTTCTTCGATCGCCCCTACCAAACTTTCACTTATCCCTTTCCTTCACAAAAACCTCCACAGGCGTTCCCTTTTCATCCTTTACGTCTATAAAGATTTTACCTCCTATACGTAGTTCTTTCTTTTACAACAAATAAAGCAACAAAAGAAAGCATCTACAGGTTTAAAAAAATAATAGAACGATGATAATTAAAATAAATTGACATTTAATGGTTTTTAGAAATTAAATTAATTTTTGTAATATAAATGTTAACAAACTTTTGACAATAATTAATTTTAGCGCCACGGTTCATAAGATTCTAAAATGTCTATAGTTATGTGAACAATCCTACCGCTTGCAAATTGCATATCTAGCGCAAAAATCAAAAATAAATGAATATTATTTTTCCCTCACAACAGAACAAATAGTTAGTTATCTAGTGTAGGAGTCTTTAATGTATTGGAATGCTCTGCAATTGCTTACTTCGGTTTACGTTGTTTTCTTAAACAACGACAAAATATTATTCACAATTGTGATTTTTTGATATATTGTTTTAACTAGTAATAACTACCTACATTTGACCTATATTTAAATACCAGAGAACAAGAGTGACAGCTTGGCCGGCAGCTATTCCAGTCGAGAGTGGGATGGGAATACTTACGAGAAATTATAGAATAGTTTCCACCCTGTTTATATGGCGCCACCTAGTGCAATAAATAGAGATAATAATCGAGATCCACTAGGACCTCTCAATCATCAAGAAAGAAAACAATCCGTAAAACAGAATCAGGTTATTATTATTACTAAGACACAGAATTCCACAAGAGACACACGAACAAAACCACAAAATCTAAATCTAGATACAACAACAAAAGGCACAGCTTATTTAAGAATGCGAACCGAAGTGGTTCCACAATAAATCGTGCATACTAAGTCTACAAAATAATGTTCACAAATTTGTTTGGGTAAATATCGATATCTTACTACGCCACTGGGTAATTAGTCCCATTATATTATTTACGTCGGTATAACCTCAAATCGTACCGAATAAACTGACCTCTTCACGAATACAGATAATTATTTATTACCGGTTCGGCTAAATGTTGTTACCGACACAAATGAAATTACAAAAGGGTTTGACTGAACACGTACAGAATCTCGTATACTAACTACAAATTAAATTAAGGTTTAACACACAGCGTTCAGATTTATATGACGTTCAAAAGATCTTTCCATCGCATGTACAATGACTCTATCGTCACCACGCTTTTAATTGATAATTAGGACGGTAATTAGTATGTAATGTATATACAATAACCATATAAGTATATTGGCAGAATTAGTTATTAATGAGAACTTATCTGTATTACGACAAAAGTATACTGTACGGAGGTCGCTGATCCGTGAGAAGGTATGCAAGTAGAAATGAGAAGTGGAAGTCGGCTGTGGATCCTCGTATACCACATCTAGCTCTTACGATAGGTTTTCGTCAAGACACCCCTGGTGGTTATAATGGAGAGGTTAACGATAGGCATCCACCGTGTATTATGTCATTAATTCTTTTCAGCAAACATCTCACTTTCAGAATAAGACCCGAAGAAATCCTATGATAGAAACAAAGAACATGTGCAAATCACCATAAAGAAAACGAAATATCCACAAAAAATTAGCATAAAAAGAAACTTACGGCGTGCACAGCAATAACTAATTTTTCCCTTATTGGGAAAGGTATTTTTAATACATCCACGGATACTTAAAACATGCCGATCAAGAACGGTTGTAGAAATAGAAAATGTCAAAATTTTCAAAAACCCAGAATGCATTGCGTTATCGCATCCACTACTTCTTTTGGTCGAATTCAACCACGACGCGTTAAAGTACCGTCTACACCCGGAATGAGGAATTTCGTCACCCAACAAAATAATATTGTAACAAAAAACGCATTGCGTTCCCTACCTGGACTTAGTTGTATTTTAAACTTAGGGTATACCAAGAAACAGCAAGCATTAAGATATGATAAGTGACTTTGATAATAATACCAAAAGGATATTATGGGATATCATAGAATATTTAAGAGATATTATCAGGAGATTATAGGATATCCGAGAAGGCACGGTATATTAAAGGATATCTTCCTCAAAAGAGATATCTTGTGTACACAATTTTGGCAGTGATTTACCCTCGGTTTCAATACAATTAGACGTTTATTGGTTCTTAGGGTTTGTACATTATACTCGTACATAGCAATTTTCATATTTCTTTGGTAGCTTTGTCGTGCCCGACAATTATCACCACCCTTTGGTCTTCTAGAAGGTTAACCGCTGTCTTGGTGATTTATTTCCGATTTAACGGGAACTGAGGGTCTTTGTATTACCTTTGCATTCATATTGAAAGATTTTTTAGGGTAAATGGCCTCGTCTCGCTGGTTAAAATGGTTGGCAAGTTGGTAAGGATATGTTTAGAATTGTTTGTTGTTGGCTAGGATATTTTGGGTTTGGGACTTGCTTCTCACATTGGATAGAGGATTGTAAGAGAAACAAAGCTGAAGTAGATCTTTCATATGTTGAGATGTACACTGATGAAATTTAAAACTTGGACACCACAATTTCTGTAAACAAAAGTTTGCACATTGTGAAGCGGGCTTAAGGGTATCATTTACAATTCTAACAGCAGGTAGTCTTAGCAGGGGTTATCTTATAGAAGGACTGTAGAATGAATCATTACACTAAGCACGTTTTAGAAAATAAGTAATTTACGTTGCTTACTTAATTTTTTTCTTTAAAGAATATATTTGAACTATATTAACTACAGAAAAAAATGAAACGTCATAAAATATACATTTTGTAAGGACTAAATATTATGAATAGAGAGTTTAATGATTTTTTTTAATAACTTACAATAATTAGTAAGTTAGATTTATTTCAAAATAAGTAATAATCAGTCAACCCAAATAACCATGTTTAGTTTTTTGATTTAATTTAAAAGTTATTGCTTGTAGACGTTTTTTAAATCAAAATTATTTCTAATTTTATTTTGTAAACATTTCCTAAACTAAATTTGATTATCTACCCGCTACATTTTAGTAGTCGTATATTATGCACTATCGTTCGGGTATTGTACAATAATGAAGTTATCCTCGAGCTCTATAACTCCTGAAGAGTCCCAAAAAGACGAAATAGCTGTCAAGAATTGACTTTTATAACTAGTTACACATCTGTTAACAAAATAATTAAATCAAATCAATCGGCAATCAAAAGAAAAATTTTATAGAGGGTAGTAGAACAAACGGAACTGTAAAAATAGAATGAACAGCAAAAGAAATAATGATTTATAAAAGTATAAATATTTCAGTGGTTAATTTTACATTTGCTTCAGTTTATTACATTATTATACTGTATCGATCCGTCAAGAAATTACTGTAATTAAGTTGTTTCTGTTTGGTGAAACTACTGCATTCAAATTGAAACGTTGTTGCATTTCACAACAACTGAAAACAAACGTGTGCACTTTCAAAACACCTTAATTAACCTACTTTTTTGTTTAATAATAAAATAGCATTAATATTTACTTCAATTCGCGATTTTACATATTGTGTAATGAGTGCTTTCAGTTAGAGATAAAAAACATTCAGACAAAAAAACTAGTAGTATTAGTATAGATTATTTACTGGTAGCATATTTGCAGCTCTTTCATGTACCGCATAATTTCAATATCAAAACTGATAAAAACATGCGGATATAATAGTTTTGAGAGGTGTTTTTCATTTGACTTGTGTAGAAAATAATGTTAATTTATACGAAGTGGTTGTGGATTTATAATTTCTGGCGATCAAGTTCTAACATTTTTAATTTATAATTTTTAATAAATAAAAGGCGTACAGCGTATTTTACATATAAGTGCATAATGGAGGTATAATAAATGTTAACAGAAATATTAAAGCAGACGCTTTGACGTTTAAAAATGCGTGTATATTGAGTGTAAATATAATCAGTAGTTCGACCACGTTTTCCTCGCCGTAGCCACCTACCATCACCACGACGGTTTATTAGGAACTTTGGAATTTTTTGTCATCCCAAACATTTTTCACATTTCCGTGCTGCTGAGCAATTTGCGTATTCAGTAGAAAAATGTATAACAAAATTGCCTTTAGTTGCACTATATTTTCTTATTTTACAACGTGCTTTGAAGTTGGACTAGGTACGCGTTTTATTTGATACAAATAATACATAAGGATTTTCCTGCGCTTTTAATTGTACAAATGCGTTTATCTACTGAACGTCGGATAATAATGTATAATACTTTTTCAAATACTTTAAAATTGGAACTTCCAGAGAAAATAAAGTGAAGACATTAACGTGAGAGTTACTGCAGACCTGGAGGAGTATTAAATAAGGATGAGTGTCAACTATGAAGCTTTTCCCCGTTGTCAACCCTAAAAGCGAGCGGTTCCACCAATTTATTGCATTTTATATTATGTTTTCCATCTAAGACCCTTGCATGTATGTTTAAAAAATGATAATCAATGTAAAATAATGTTTTAATAGCTTGTATAAACATTTTATGTTGTAATATGCATGCTCCTCTGCTAGCGTACTTAAAATCGCATGGCCACAAGTGTAAGAAGACTTAAATTTGGTAGATTAACAAATCAAAGAGTTAGTAAGGGTTTGTACCTACACTAATAGTATTTAGTGTGGTATACAGAAAAGTGAAATTTTACGCATAGTAATTTTCAGATTGAAATTAGTTCATAAGAAACTGGAAAGTACACTACTAGTACTAGTAGAAGTATTAAATGCATTAAAATGTTTCACCAAAGTAAATATGCCCCTAATGCTTAAAGTCCGAATAAAATATTTTTTCTTATTTTGATCTTTTTAATCAAAATAATGCACCTTTCAAGCATTCGTATAAGCAACTGTTGATGTTGCAAATGCTAGTATAAATTTCTGGTTAGCAATTGATTACAGTGCAGTTAGCTCTAAAACAGCCCAAAACAGAAAAAAATTAATAACAGCACGCCACTATGTGGAAGTAGTAGATAATAAAAAGTATATAATAAAGTATTTTGCTATTAAAATCTTATTTGAGTAATCGATCTCAATATGTATACATCAATAATTGTAAATCTGATTTTAAACAAATCTCTACCGGTGTACCACAGGGGTCGGTACTTGGTCCTGTGCTCTTCTTGGTGTATTTCAATGACATTACCACTTTAAGTAATCATAATGAGATGATTCTTTACGCTGATGATACCACTTTATTATATAAATGTAATAATCTGATTGATTACTCCTGTAATTTACTCAAAAATTTTGAAGATTGGCTGATTGACAATAGATTATATGTTAATTTTGAAAAAAACACAGAAGTGTATTTTACTTTAAAACGAATAGACAAAGTCTGTAATCCTAATAAAATTAATTTCCTAGGTGTGTGTATTGACCCCAAATTAAATTGGTCTGAGCAATGTTGTCAGGTTGCTTCTAAGTTAGCGAAAGTATGTTATGTGTTAAGATCATTAAAGTCTATCGTCTCCAACGAGGTATAAATTAACGCTTATTACGGTTACTTTCATTCCAATCATGAGCTATGCTATCACTTCTTGGGGTCATTCTTCTGATGTTAAACGGATTTTTGCAATTCAAAGACGTGCAATTAGAATCATGAGTAATTTGGGGTATAGAACTTGCTGTAGACACAAGAACTTGGAATCTTAAGCCTGCCAAGTGTTTACATTTTAAATTCCATCCTCCATATTAAAGACAATATTTTAAACTACCAGTCACCAACTGATTTTCATGATTATGGTACTAGATTTAGTAAGAACATTAATTTAAATAAAGTACGACTTACTACATCACAAAATTGTAGTAATTATTTGGGGATAAAGTTTTATAATAAATTGCCAATAAATATTAGATTGATGCCTACTAATAAATTGAAGGGTGTTCTTACTAAATTTCTAAAATGTAATGCTTTTTTACTCCACTGATGAATTTTTTACTTGCTGACATACAGCTTTAATAACTGTTATTATTATTTTTCTGTAAGTAGTATTGTTTACATTATTGTGATATTTTCTTATAACAGATTTTCGCAAAATTAATGTGATATTATTTATATATACAGGGTGTCTCAGATAAGGGTGGCAATATTTCAAGGGTACATAGAGAAACTCCAGATTAGAGATTTGAGATAATAAATCTATGTCCGGAAATGCGTTGCTTCCGATATACAGGGCCTTGAAAAAATTCAAAAATTAATATGGTAGTCAAGTGTTTTTTGAAGTTCAGGTGAAGACAACGATACTCAAACCTCTTGCCAGTTGCGGTATTAATTTTGTTTTCGTTGTCGCCATGACAATATTCATTGTTCACTACGTTTTTATTGTCACCTGAAGTTTTTCGATAATGAGCTCTTTGAAAGACATCCAAATGGATTTTATTTTTTTCGCGGAAACGACGCGTCGGAGAAGAAAAAACAAGAGAGCGTTTCTTTCCAAATTGATTGGGAATGTGAAAATGATTCCAATATTTGGAAAAACCAGTGGCGTGCTACATTTTCTCTTAAAACTAAGTGAGAAAAACCGAAAGTCCGGTCCTGGAAATTTTTAGAAGAGTCGGATTGGCACATATATATGACCAATACTTTGCTTGACATACTCTGGAAATTTTAAGAAAATCGATAAACGCGTTTTCAAAATACAGAAAAACATATTAATTTTTGAATTTTTCAAGGCCCTGTATATCGGAAGCAACGCATTTCCGGACATAGATTTATTATCTCAAATCTCTAATCTGGAGTTTCTCTATGTACCCTTGAAATATTGCCACCCTTATCTGAGACACCCTGTATATATAAGTGTATGCGTATGGACAAATCTAAAATAGTTTTTAACTATGATGGACGATGTATAAATAAATAAATAAATAAATGAAAGGCAAACGACATACTAAAATTTAAACACTTTTGGAGTGGGGGAAGGGGTTGGGGAGGCTTTTTTATTGGAAGAATGCGGTTTTTGTCGATTTCCGGCGAAGTTTGACCTCCTATCGAAAAATATTACATGACAAAGTTGTATATATTACAAATATATAAAGCTTATGTAGATATTATTTTTCACATAACCTCAAAATTATTCCCAGATTTTTCGCTTTTATTTTTTTTCTCACGCGCCAAACATTTTTTTTCACCAAATTTGGTGACAACGCGTAGAATAAATTTTTTACGTTACCAGATCATGGTTTGTGAAAATAAATGTTGTAATTGTTAGTATTCAACTGATTCAAAAGTACCAGAAGGTCGATGTCTTGTCAGACAATTATAACAGTGTGTTGTCATTGTTTTGCCAATTTCTAAAGTTGTATTTATTATGTCAGCATCAACATCTTCTTGGGCTTGTTCACAAACAAATTCTTCAGCCATTTAGAATGTAAATTGTAATAAAAATTAGGAAATTATATGCGGTTATTAAAAAATTACTTTGTGAAAACACGTTTTTTCACTTTTTCTTAAACCATTTAAAAGTAGACGTTTCAACAAGTAGAAATCCGTCCTCATTCGTTCAAAAATCTTAAATTTTGACGTGAGATTTTTTGGTTTATAATGGGGGTAGCTTTTTGATTTTTCGCCGATATAACCTTGAAAAATAAAATTCCTTTTGCAAAATTACAGCTCATTTAGACTATAAAAAAGTTTTCTTTAAATTTAGTAAAAAAAAAAATTTTAGCGAGCGAGAAAAAAATAAAAACAAGAAATCCAGTTTTTTTTTAATTTCCGGAAATAATTTTTAGGTTATGTGAAAAATAATATTTACAAAAGTTTTAGATATTTTCAATACCTACAAATTTGTCATGAAACATTTTTTGATAGGAGGTCAAACTTCGTCGGAAATCGACAAAATGGAACTCTTAGATGACAAACCAGTTTTATCTATCAGTGTCTTGTATTCCATGGGAAATGATTAGGTTTGTACAATTTTGATTAGATTTAGTAACACATCATCGAGTTCCTTACAAGTTAGTGGACCTTTTAATCTTTCGCAATTTTTGACTCTTGCATTATTATAAACCCTAAGTACCCTAACTGTAACTTTTTGTAACCCAGTCAGAGCAAAGAAATTTTCAATGTAATGGTGTTCTCTAAGATGGTCAGTGTGAAAAAATAGTTCTATTTGACTCGGACATGTAATGAGGTTGTAAATAATCTAATGACTAAAACGGGATTTCGCCGCTGCTTAGCCAAATAGGACCTTACCACCATAAGTCAGAGCTTCAAATTGTTTCGCGATAGCCCCGTAAATGTTATCTTTTTATTTGACGTGATGCCAATCTAACAACCTAGTCAATTGTTGAAGGGTTGAAACTCAATTTGCTACAAAGGTAAATCATTGACGGGACTGTAAATTTATCCACATCAACACTATCATTAAATCGATTCAATAAAACCTTTCATGACTAAATTTTAAAATAGAATGGCATGTGGTCATTAATTGAGCTAGTAAGACTGCAGCCAACAGTTCAAGCTTAAAAAGTGATAAAATTTTTAGTGGAGCAACCCAAGATTTAACTAATTTGTTTGAATTGTTAAAAGACATCACATGGATGCATGTACCATATACCTTCTCCGAGGCATCGAAAAACCCATAAAGTTGAACTTTATCTCATTATTTAATGAAATGCATTTAGGAATACCTAATTTGTTGATGCAAAATTGTCGTCACATTCAATTTTTAGTTACCACATCTGTTGGATAATTATCTTGGGAGGAAGCAGTCCAATAAGATTAAATAATTTTGCGGTTACCGATAGAATGTACCTCTCTGTTGTACGACCGTGACAGAAACCTGAGTTGGAGTAAAAAAACTATCCACGGCTGTATTCCATAGAATCTTTGATGTTTTGTTTGTGGTGTCTGAAATAGATTTTGCGCAATGTTGGATTTATTATCATACAACTGTTTAATATTGCTTTTGATTGTTGCTAATTTAAACTCTGCAGAATTTAATATCGATGTCATGTTGTCTTGATTGATTGTTTTTAATTGTTCAATTGTATTTGACCTTGTGAAAAGCGTCTATATAAAAATAATTTCTGATTACATCCGATTCTGTAGGATGGGTAGCCTTACTCAAATTAGAAAGTTTGAGGATACAACGTGTTTTAAGGTATGGTGGAAATAAATCAAACTTTTTTTGAGAATCGTCACGCCATACAATTTTTTGAATCGTCTGGCTGGACCCATATTTGTCCGTATAATTGTTTGATGTCGGTACAAAATTAGAAAAGATCGCTTTGTACGGTGGCACCAACAAGTTGCAAGCTATTCATGGATAATCCGGATTCCGGTTTACAATAACCATCAAAACCATTCGAAACGTTGTAGCTTCATTGAAGTGTTTGAGGACCGCATGAAGATGTAAAAAAAAGAGTTGTTTTTTAAAACATTTGTTGGTTTTAAATTGTTTTGAAGATTGTAGTCGTTAATGCAGTCGGTATACTTTAACTTCAAATTTTAATTGGTTTAGAATTTTTTTTTCAGTGGAAGAAGTTTTGACTAAAATGTTGATGATATTTGAAGGGGTTAACCAAACAACAAATCTGCCGTCTGCTTGTCGAGTTTTAGTTTTCGAAGTTAAAAAATGAGAACTTGGTTTTAACTTTGTCTACCTTCCATAATCTTTGCAAACTGGGGAAACCACAAAACTAACTTCTCCAGAGACAATTTATCAAATTTTTTTTAATGAAATCTAATTCCACTTGAACATTAATTTTTCCGACACACAATAACATCCAAAAAGTAGTCCGTCTTCTTGGATTTATTAAAAGTTAGATCTGCTAGCTTGGTGTTGGGAGGAACGTTAAGTTTAGCGGAAATTAAAATGAAACTGGGCATTTTATCGGAAATTGTTGGAATAACAAAACAATCGTTGACTTGTGTTTGCCAGATCGAGAATTAATTTCTAATTTCGTTTGATTTTTGATTGGAGAAGAGTTTTGAACTATTCCCATAACAGACATGGTTGTGGAAAACAATTCTAAATCAAGAACCTCTATGAGTAATAAAATTAGGTTAAAAACCTAAATTTAAAGGACATTGCAAAGTTTCTACTTTCCGCTAGCATTTGTTACGATGCGTTTTTATTTTTAAATATTGAACCGTTACTAAATTAATTTGAATAATTAATTGTTATTATAACACCGATTTTGTTGTGTATTTAACTGTTGTTAATTTTATATATTATTAATTGTAAACCTAAAGCAAAAGATGGCGGGCGACCCGTTGTTCAAATTCCGATAGTGCCCTGCTTAAACTTTCGTGCGCACACAGTCTCCTCTTGTAAGCTAGTTGCCCCACTTAAATTATGCCTTATAAGAGTGAGCTTTTTTGTTAAAGAGTCAGTTGGTTCCGGATACCTGTTCCGCCTGTCCTGTCGCTAATACTGAGTAAATTCGCTTCTCTAACTTAACCGCCAAAGATACCGCTTTGACTATTTCCTCGCGACCCGCACAATGCAGAAATGGGGTGACGCAATTTTGCGCCTTGAGTACACCACTCAAACCGTTGTCATAGCGCATTTTCGTTATGTTAACTCGGTCACTCCACTACCTACCGCATCCCTTAACAGACTGTGGTTTTGCTTATATACCGTAACCTTCATCTGTAAATTAACCGTCGCTCTGCTTACAATACCGAAACCCTCACCTCTATAACCGTGAACCGACGACTGTTTTGGGTTGCATAGTTGTTGCTTTACTTTAATGTATGCTGTTTCTCTGTGAAACTAATAACAACTTGCTTTGTGCTAAATGAAGAAATTTTGAGTTTTATTGTATTTTTTTTATTTCTCCGAACTGCTTCTCTTTAGACGATCAGAACACTGGAATTTTTAACATCAACTGTAACTGCCCGACGAACAAACGGGGAGTAAACTTTGTAATCAAATTTGGCGTCGGAGAGCAATTACATAGGTCGATACTTTGATAATTATAGCCTACATGAGTGGTAGCAAAAATAAAAATCTCAAATCGCTTGCTGTAAGTTTGCAAGAGGATGTACAATAGCAAACATACACTGAGAATCACTTGACAGTTGTTTTGTCCTTTGGGGCTCTTCAGGAGTGAGAGAACTAAGTGTAAGTTCTTTATTGTACAAATGCGTGCTTGTTAAAAAAAGAGTGTAAAATATTTCAGAAGGTAATAGTATGAACCAAAATAAGCAGAAAAGTCTTAATAAACATGGGTCCGCAAAGTAACGGTTGCGGAGATATGGAATGTTTTATGTTTTTTAGCACCTTTTGTTATTTTGCAAACACGTCGTAGCTTGCTGTTTATTGAAATAAACAGTACGCATTTGACAGTTGTTCTCAGTGCATAAGTTTTCTTTCGCTATGGCTGGTTACTCTAACGCAGAATTAACAGATATGCATTTTATGTATGGTCGTGCTAATGGGAACGCCACCGAAGCGCGACGACTTTATGTTGACGCTTATCCAAATCGCCAGATTCCTTCACAACGCATGTTTGGAAGAATTCACCAAAGATTGCGTGATACCGGTTCCTTGAGCAAACAGTGCCATTTATCCGGAAGACCAAGGTCGGTATCCACTCCTAGAGCAGAAGAAGAAATTCTAGCACTGGTAGAGCAGAATCCAGGTACGAGTGTGCGGAGAATATCAGCCGAGGTAGGAATTAGTGGTCCTCTTGTTTGGAGAATCCTTCACGAACAACTGCTTTATCCGTACCATGTGCAACGAGTACAGGCCTTAAATCCAATAAATGATCATCAAGCACGTTTGGTTTTTTGCCGCTGGTTTCTACGTCATGATACTGAAGACCCTCGTTTTCTTGCAAACATTCTTTTTACTGATGAGGCCGGGTTCACAAGAAATGGAGTGTTTAATTTTCACAATACGCATATTTGGGCCTACGAAAATCCTCATGCTCTAATAGAATCTGGACATCAGGCACGTTTTTCATTAAACATTTGGATGGGTATTGTAGGTGACAGGTTTCTAGGTCCTGTTGTTTTACCAAACCGATTAACAGGCGCTGCTTACCTCAACTTTCTGCAGAACACACTGTATGAGTTTTTGGAAGACATTCCTTTGAATCAGAGGCAACAAATGTGGTTCCAGCATGATGGTGCTCCAGCTCATTTTTCCATGGCCGTTAGAGAGCATTTACACCAAACTTTTCCACATAGATGGGTAGGAAGGGCGGGACCTGTTTTATGGCCTCCAAGATCGCCTGATCTGAACCCTCTAGATTTCTTTGTTTGGGGATATTTGAAGACATTAGTGTATGGTACTCCTGTAAATAGCCTGGAAGAGCTGCAGCTACGGATTAATCAAAAGTGTCAAGAAATCCAAACCAAGGAGGGTGTTTTCGAAAGAGTTCGAATATCGTTGAGACGAAGATGTCGTGCCTGCTTGGAAATGGACGGAGGACATTTTGAACATCTTCTGTAACTTTGTTTTTGTTTCTTGAAAGCTTCCTTTGTCGGTTTATTCCTAATAAAATAAAATGTTTGAAAAACGAATAGTGGTCCATATCTCCGCAACCGTTACTTTGCGGACCCATGTTTATTAAGACTTTTCTGCTTATTTTGGTTCATACTATTACCTCCTGAAATATTTTACACTCTTTTTTTAACACCCTGTATGGTTTTAGATTGATTTTAAATATTTTCATTAAACTTTAGTTTAAATGCTAGTTTAAGTTTAATTAGTGCATTTGTCATGTTTCATTCAAAAAAAACGGGTGGAAATAAAAATAAGTTGATAAATAAATCTACTGAACATTAATTACGATTTAAATTAATGCACACCGAACGTAATGACAGCTTGGACGTTATCAGTGTTACCACCGTTCGGAATAAAAATTGTTCTATTTCTATAAAAGAACCCATTTGGGTGCTTTATAGGTCTGTAAGCGACCTAAAATAGAAAAAAGTTATTTAAATGAAATTTGGTAGTCATGTTCAGCATTTGGAAGTGGTTATTTGGGATTTTTTCAATTTGTGAAAAAAATCTGGACAGAAACGGGGGCTGTTCAAAAGTTTGACAAGTTTAAATTTTATTAAACTGTAACTTTAGGATATTCTGATGCAGCTCATATCATAGCTCATACTTTTTTCCTTAGAAAAGCTTCTCTTTGGCGTTTTTTTTTATTTTGCGTATATTTTGATGATTAGTTAAAAACGAAATTAATTTTTTATAAGCTAAAAATTACAAAGATTGAAATGAAAAAAGACAGAATTAAATTAATTTTAAATTGAATTATCACAACGCTTGTTCAAAATATTTTTCACATCTTCTGGCTATGGAGTTTACGGCAGCTGATATTTGGTGCTTTTTATTACGCAATGTTTCACATGCGTCTTTAATTACATCCACTAGCTTATCTCTCGTATTAATGGGATTCTGATAAACCAAACCCGCAACAGTCCCCCAAACAAAATAGTCTAGGACATTTAAATCCTGAGAGCGGGACGGCCTAAGCATACGGCCTTAGATACAATGTTTTAGGAAAATGTGTGTCACACCCTCCCAAACTCTTCTGCCATAGTGTGGAAGCGCACCATCCATTTGAAGCCATGACTGGACTCTATCGTTTAGAGAAACATCCTCAAAGTAATTGGAAAATATTCTTCCAAAAGCTAAGAAACGCTCTAAATTTAGTCGAGGTGGTAAGAAATGAGGCCCAATTAAATTATCACCAAGAACTCCTAGCCAAACAATTAACACTAAATTCGGTTTGAAAGGAATGCGGCCTAATTTTATGAGGATTTTGGTGAGCCCACACATGTAAATTGTGGAAATTTACTTTCCCTCTTCGTGTAAACGTTGACTCATCAGTCCAAACATTTTTTCTTGGAAATAAATGGTTTCCATCTTTTAAATTTAACATCCATTGACAAAAATTAACACGTTTAGGGCCATCTTCTGGAAGTAAATCTTAAACCGGTTGCAGATGGCATGGTCTACCCGTAAAATCTTACTTTTTGACACTGTAACATGTTGTTGCCGTAATAGTCGAACAGCATTTTGAGTGCTTACTCGGTTATCTTTATTAAATACATTTTAAATATCATTTCGGTGTTCTTCATTTCTCGCGTCTTTATTTCTTGAAGTCTTTCAAAAAAAAAAAAAAAATTAAGCCACATTCACAAAACTTTTGATGGGTACTTGGGAATTGGGGCATGTTCTATTGGGAAATCTTCTTCCGTACTGTCGACTTGCTTCTTCTGCGTTTCCGTTGCAGTATCAATACACAAATTAAATATTTGCGTATTCCGCATTTGAAAATGTTACTCCGGGCATTTTTTGTACTTACATTTTTTCTTCTTACATCTTTATCTTACTTACATCTTTTTTGAAGTTTTTAATTTTTATTTAAAGTTGAAATGACAGACAGTAAACAATAATAAACGAATGTAGCATTAGTTCATGGCTATCTTTAATTGATAAAATTTGGTTTCTAACGCAAATTAAAAAAAAACGTCAAAAGAAGCTTTTCTAAGGAAAAAGTATGGGCTATGATATAAGCTTCATTCGAATATCCAAAAGTTACAACTTAACGAAATTTAAATTTGTCAAACCCTTTTAACGGCCCCCATATCTGTGTAATTTTTTTTCAAAAATTAAAGAAATTTCCAAATGACCACTTCAAATACTTGTAACTTACGCCTACAAAATTTCATTTAAAAACTTTTTCGTTTTAGAAATTAAAAATAAAAAACTGGTTTTTTGGAAAGAGTTTGTAAGGGGTCGATAGGTCCGCTAAGGGGGACACTCTTAGTCCATAGTTTGTATGACACTTTGACCTTTATTTTTAATGTACTTTCTTTACTTTTCTACAATAAATTTGGACCACCCTGTATGCTACGTTTTTAGTCATGTGGGTTAGGCAACTCAATTAACAATGAATCACTTTTTTTTTTTAGAGTGGGCGCTCAAATCTATTATTATTACTTGTCAAACATCTTTCTTTTCTAAATTGTTGGTTTTTGAGGTAATACACGTGTTAGCGACCTTTAGGTTAATGAATTATTACAGATGGAACTAACACAAAAATAATAATGAATTATATCGTTATTTACAAAAAACTTTAAAAATTATAAACTAAGAAAAATGCCAACAGTTAATTGTAACGACATGTGTAGCGTTTGTATACCGCACTTAAGTATACACCTCTGATGAGCTCATAATAAGAGCGAAATGCGGCATTAGGTGTTCTTTCGTTGCGTGTTATGCTTCTGTACAAGTTTTATACTTGGCTTTATCGACCTCGTGTGTTTCAAGCATTAAAGCTGTCGCTTAGATAAAGCGCTATGCACTTAAAATACACACATGTCGTTACAATTAGCTATTGGCATTTTTCTTAGTTTATATATTATTCATACGTGTCAATGTTTTACACGAAATATAAATAAGACACACATTTTGCTTATTTTAAAAATTATGTTCCACTGGGTTCAAGACTCTCAAACCAAAAATGTTTGGAACAATTCCTAATTGATACTGGCTGAATGACTAGTGTCTTTTTTATTATGTAATATTGGATTACAGAGGAGAAATCTTTAGTTTTGCCCGGCTTAAAAAGTTGGTGCTTTCTAATCCAGTCTACACAAAGCAGTTGTGATAACAGTTTTACATCAACGACCTTTACCTTTGACATCTACGAAAATTCCGTATTCGCCTAGCGGTCACCGTACTTCTTCGACTACCACTACAAATCTAACAGCGTTGGATACCTTTAGACTCTTTGAAAAGAATGAGTACCCCTGATTATAAAACTACATGTTTTATTGTAATGCGCTTTAATTAATCATTTCCGGGTTTGTATTGGCGTATACAGGGTCTTTCATTAATCATTCAACAAACAAGAAAACTGATCGCGAGCAAAAGAAATTTTTCTAACTTCCTTACTGAACGCGCCTATAATACGGGTAACTATTTGTGACATTCGGTTGAAAATTATACAGGGTGTTTCATTAATCAGTACAGAAAATGAAACTGGAAATTCATTCCAGAAATTTAAAGGGGTTTAACATAAAAAAAATTTCCTTAATTGATTTTTTGTAACGAATGTTACCACATCAGTTAAAAAAATCATGTTTCGTTACGTGTTACATACAAATTTGTTTCTAGTTTTGACAAAAACAAAGTAAACGTGCTTAATTCAATATCATATTAATACATTCCCATTGTATATATTGTATATATAAATTTAAAAAAAGCTAAACGGATGTTATCCATATAACCTTAAACAGTAAACATGGTTTTAAAACTGAATTTCTACTTTTTCTAACCAGTTACAAAAAGTTCCAATTTTGTAACTAGTTACAAAAAAGTAGATGGTTTCAACACTTACTTTGATTACGAAAAATGTCACTTTACATGTCAGAATTAGAAAAAATAATTTTATCTCCTATTATTTGGGACGTATTTCTTTTAATGTAGGTGGCGCCCAGTTTTGCTTTGGAGTATTTGTACTATCAATAATTAACTAAAATAACCACGATCTTTGGTGACTGTAGTTAGTCGGTGTTACTTCTAAGTAAAAAATTATTATTTTATAGAAAAGAATTAGCTTGTTCAAATAAACTGTAACAATCTACATAAAAAATCGTACTGAAAGATAAGTCAAAGACCTGGAAAGCACTTCTATACGGTCGTTTAATGATAACAATACTTAAATAAGAATTGATTGATTTCAAGATGTTTACAAAACTTAACTTCAAGTGCAATACATTTACTTTGAATTTGTACTCTTGTATTTCCAACGAGCAAATGTAATACGAATGCGGATAAGTGCATGCAAAATAAATTAAATTTGCATTCTTATATAATCGGCAAAAATGATATAAAATATGTTTGTTATCAAACGTTAAATTTAAAACGAAAACAGATATATGAATGTAAAAAAGTAATAAATCTATAAAAAGGATATAAATATCAATTCAGTAAACATTTAATTTTTCTTTAAACTATGAATGATTTGACTTTATTCAAACTATCATCAATAAACGGCAATAGCTCATAAAGTTATCATTTAAGTTTTATGATGCATTTGAAGCACTTTAAGTTATACACAATAAATATTTATTTTTATACAACTTCTACAGTTTAACACGTAATCAAGTGTCAAACTTAGAATTCACAATAATAAAAAAATAATAAATCTTGTTGACTTACTGTATCTTTTTGTAATATTTTATAAACATTCGAAAAGCAAGAGTTAATAATATTCGACACCTTCTACATAACTCGTAGACACAAAAATCTGATTTCTATATGAATTGACATCTGAATTCAAATTTGGAAGTCACGAATGTGTCCAGTCTTGCAAAACACAAAGATCCCAAACTTTTTGACTTTTTTTTTAACTAGCAGCAGCATGAATGCATGTCCTTGACTTGCATGTGTTGTATTTTCTACTGAAGAAAACAAAGATGTTACGGCTACAAATATGGTCTTTTGGGATTTTTATAAAAAACTCAAATTCTGTTAATAAAAAATAGTCAAAAAATTATTTATTCAAACTATTTATCGAACCATTTTTAACTCCTTTGAAAAATTGGCAAAGTACTGCTCAGGCAGTTGATGCAAAAATTAAATATTAGACGAGCTAGATATGGAAAGTACAGCAAATGCGATATTTCCTGTTTTTGATCAATGCTGGCTTAGAATTGTTTACTTGTTGTTGGTATCTGAAAAAAATCTTTTTGATCAGATTTTTAACTGCTCTACAGTAAACGATCCGCTAAACGCAGAACATTTTTTGTTCCGAAGCAATCCGGTCTTTGGAGTCGATGAAGTTTTGCCTGGCAATAAGCATAATTTGCAAAAAAAATCTTTTTAATCGTTTCTTATATGTGGCACCCATCTCTTTTTTTTTGTAGATCTTCGCTATTGCTTTTAATCATCAGAAATAGCTTGTTGTATTGCATAAATGTCGCAACCCGTATTAGTTACATTTAACGTATCCGTCAATTGGTTTTGACTCTCCGTAGGTTTTGTCCAATAACCTCTGCAATTCTATATCTACAGTTTGCTTGGTCTTTTGAACGTTCACTATCTTTCATAAACGAAATTCGATATTTTCATACAGCTATAAAACTAATACTCTACTATTTCTGCAGAATTAAATTTGTGTGGTTTTAAAGTTTATCGACTGTAAAATCAAGTTACGTATTGCAGTGATTTGTTGAAAATATACTCCACATTGTTTTGTGTCTTTAAAACAGAACTTTAATACAATAAAAAAATATAAAACCTACAAGTTTGATTGAAAATTAAATGAATTTTAAACAACACAACGTGCACGTTTTAATATAACTAAAAATATTTTGGTTACATGTATTTTTTAATACAAAATTTTCTATTAAATTTTAGTACACAAATCTTATTTACATTATCGTGCTAAATGCATCCCTCAACGACTTTAAAACAATGACTACTTGGCCCTGGGTGTTTGCCACGACGTCCTTTGTTCACTATAACTTTAGAATTTTTTTTCAGATTTTTCCAATTTAATCACTACTTTATTGCTGTTTTATTTATTGCTTTGCAATGTACTTTATTTATTATGTATTACCGTTGATTACTGATCAATTTAATTACTACTAAACGGGGCTTTCTACAAATACTCTGGCTTACTATAATTATATAGTTTAACTAATAAAATTAAAATTTTTACATTCATTCTTTTGTACACTATTTTCACTTTTACACCCATAATCGTTCACTGCTCAAAACCATCTCCTCCCTACTACCACTTCGTTTTAGCATGTACACATTAGGTTTATCCTCATAGTATGCAATACACAACTAGATCCTAATACTAAACTATACATATAATTTTACATTTATACATTCTACGACCTTGTGATCACTGCAGTATGTGTCAAATAATTGAAATTGCAAATTGCAATAGCTTAAACCAAGTCATGCCCATCAATGCATAAATACGATTTGCTGTTTATTAGACTAAGATAGACCAGTTTTTAGTTGTCATCTTCATTTTATAATATGTTACTCTTGCAAGATACCAACATTTTAAACAGGTCTTTATTAACGCTTAAATGCAAACTTTGTCAAGTTTCCTAGTAAATTGAAAATCATAAATTTAGTACACGAATAATAACGTACAACTGTTAGTTGTTTGGATAGAGTATGAGTAATTTTATTTGTTCTTTAAAGAGTAAAGTATATTCGGTATTCTAATTTAATTATATGACTACTATTTACATTAATTAAATTTATGTTTTATTCATTATTTCCTTCACTATTCTCCTCCTGTCAAGTACTTCCTTCATCTCGCCCGTTTCCACCATTTTTTTCTTCGCCCTTAGATCATCACATTATTTCCTCGTATGTTCAAATTTCCCATTCTCTCCCCCACACATTTTACATTTCCTATTTTTGTCCGCCCTCCAATACTTAATTCTTTTTTTCTTTATTTCCGCTTTTGAATCTTGTTATCATTCTTTTCTCTTTTAAGTTTGTTTTTTCTATTAAGTATTTTGGTATTCTTTGTGTTATTAGATCTCTGAAGCTGTTATATTTGCTGTTTGTTATCTTTATTTTTCTTTCGTATATTTGGCTATCCTTTATTCCTCATTATTATTCTTTTTCTTGTGTTTCTTCCTTTTTTTCTTAGCCTTTCTACTTCTTCTCTTGCATACTCTATTTGGTAATATAACTTTTCTTTTCTTGACCATATTTTATCGTTTGAGCTTTTATTTATTTCTAGCACTCATATAGATTTGCATTTCTTTTTGTTTTTTAACCTTTTCTGGTACCTCATCGCTTCCATCCCCGTTTGTAAGCTTATCTTTTTAATTTCACTTTTTTTCTACTATATATCCTAGTGAACTTTTCTCTAATCATAACACCCATTTTCAATACCTTTTCTGTACTCTTTTAAGCTTTCTCATTCTTTCCATCCCTATATCTTTGCTCTATGAACCACCACACTTCTTACCAGTTTATCAAAGAACCACCTTAGATTCTTTCATGTCGTTTACAAAAAGTCTTTTTCCTAGATCTCATACTATTCTATTTCGCCTTCTGTGTTAATTTTCTTATGTGTACCTCATCTTTATTGTTATATTTTAACCAGTATCCTAAATGTTTCTACCACTGCTTCCCTTATTTTCTTCTATCTCTTCTTTTCTGAAACACCATTATTTTTGTTTATCCCACATTAGCTGTTAAGTTCTCTCATTATTTCCTCAATGTTTCTTTTAGTTTTTTCCATAAAAGGTGCTGTGCTAAATCAGTTTTAATTCAATTATTCTTTTTCTCTAGGTCTGAATCACACCATCTTTTGCATTTGTCTTCTATCAACACTAACACCATTATTTATATACCAACTTAAGACGAATTTACGCTAAGACTTATTAAATGAAAGAAAAATGATTATAAAGTTTTTGATTTTTAATCCCACCGAATGTCAAAATTTGAAAGACAGATTTAAGACTTAAGTCCTTGATCGACTATAAATACGTACAATAGTCAATTTGTTTTGTATACTTTGCCCAGTTAAGTCAATTAATAGTTTCCCATTTTTATTAGATCGTGCATGCTTACTAAATTTTCAAATTGTTGGTCTATACAGGGTGTCCCTTAAGATGTGTGGACATTACTTAACCACAGATTCCTGGTGTCAAAATAAGATGATTTAACCCAACTTACCTATATCCTGCGTTTAGCCAGTATTCTGATTCAAAGTTCAAAAGAAATTTTTTGGTGAGGAAAATCCCAATGATTTGGGCCTTCTTATAGGAGTAACAACAGGAATAGAAATCGTCAATGACACACCATGTCCTTAAATAATGCTGACGTTTCGACTAGCAATGGCCAGTCTTTTTCAAAGCAATCTAAAGTGTTGGTGATATGTCAAGGACTCCTTATTTTTATTTTGCTTATAACAAAAGAACGGTTTTATCGATTTTGATGATATTTGGTATTGCACCCTTACGGATGTAGGTCATCTTTTAAAGTGATGTTAGTTATTATTTGTGGACCATTAGTGTACGAAACACGGGTAACCCGGCAAAACCACTCAAAAACTTTTTAATGTTAAGACCAATAACTTTTAAAAAAATAGTTTCAGAAAGAGACATTCAATAGTAAACTTTTTTGTTATTTGTTAATTGATGAGATCTTTTAAGATTTAGACACAAAAAAATAAAATCTGAGGGACCGCGCACTGCATTTCTTATAATAGATATATCTAGCAGTCTGGTATTCTAAAAAATAAATGATAATAGCTATTGGTTATCAATTGTGAAGCGACTCAAATTGCTGTTGGTGTTAGCTAGTGATCTTTAGCAGTGAATATTCTTTGTCATTTACGTAGTGATGGCTGTAAACTGCCCTTATGCTGAGCAAACGGATATGTTGATGGTTTTAGGATATTGCGAAGGAAATTGTCGGAGAAGTGTTAGAGTGTACAACGAAAAATTTCCAAATCGTCAAACTTTTATGTTTTGCAAACATTGAAAGACGCCTTCGCGAAACAGGAAACCTTGCATCGATCACAGCTGATCGTGGACGTGCTCGTACAATTCGCACACCCAGGTTAGGAAAACAAATTCTGGAAATAGTAGAAGAAAATCCAGAAGTAAGTGCTTGATGCTTAGCATTGCAAGCAGGCGTTTTAAAGAATGTTGCTCATAGAGTTCTTAAAGAACAATTGTTATATCCTTATCATGTACAAAACGTCCAGGAGCTTTTGCCAGCTGATACCATCGCGCGTCTTGAGTTTTGTAGGTTCATTCAAGAAAGAAGAGCTGAAGATGTCAATTTTAATAGCAAAATTTTCTTTACTGATGAGGCATGTTTTACGAGGAGGGGTATGATAAATTTGCACAACAAACATGTGTATGCAGATAAAAATCCACATGTCATCAAGCAACGCCATTTTCAACATGAGTTTCGAATTAATGTATGGGTAGGGATAATCGGCAGATTCATCATAGGCCCTGTCATTTTACCAAATCGTTTAAATGGAGAGAAATTATTTACACTTCTTTGTAAATACCTTACCCGATTTATTAGAACACTTGCCGTTAAATCTTAGACGCGACATGTGGTTTCTACATGATGGAGCACCACCGCATTTTACATTCAACGTTCGGAATCATCTTCAAGTACAGTTTCCTAACAAATAGATAGGCAGAGGAGCTGATGCTCCTGCAAAATGGGCACCTCGTTCACCAGATTTAAATATTTGCGATTCTTTTGTGTGGGGAGCTCTAAAGAGTAAAGTGTATTCTCGTCCTATAAAACACAGGACAAACTTTGGGCCCGAGTACAAAACACTTTACAGTGTATTAAGAATGATGCAGAAATGTTACAACAAGTACAGTTCAATTTATTGCGTCGAATCAACCTTTGCATCCAGGAAGGTGGTGGCTACATTGAGCATTTACTGTGGATCTAGTAAAGTACATACCTACTTGTCACTAATAAATATCATAACAAAATGCTTTATCGTCATTTATTTTTAGAATACTAGACTGCTAGATATCTGTTTTAAGAAATGCAGTGCGCGGTCCCTCAGATTTTATTTTTTTGTGTCTAAACCTTAAAAGATCTCATCAATTAACAAGTAACAAAAAGTTTACTATTGAATGTCTCTTTCTAAAACTATTTTTGAAAAGTTATTGGTCTTAACATTAAAAGGTTTTGAGTGGTTTTTGCTGGGTTCCTTGGGTTTTTTCTCTCACATTTTTGTACAAGCTATATCTTGTTTCCTAATGACGATAGAAAAATCCGGTTTGTTTAAAATTGTTTATTCTAGTTTTAAGAACACTTTTAACACTTTTAAAAGCATTTTATATAAAAAACTTGCTTGTAAACTAACAAAATTAACTTAATTTGGGTTGCATTCAAGGCCATTTGTGCGTTTAAAATAAATTTTTGACCATTTCTATGCATCGGATCAAAAAAGTATTGAAACAAAATTTGTAGAGCGCATTAAATCCAATCAAAATATATAATTTTATTTTCTAACTTAAAATTGCGTTCTTCGGCAAACTCAAAAGAAATATGTCGTGTGTCAGTCTTTGGTAACGTCATGTGCTTTGTTAATCTGACTGTTATACTAATATTATTTTACTTTCAATATAACTTTATTTTCTTGTTATTACGTATGGCAGTGGAGAAATTATGCTCTAATTCAGAGTAATCTCCACAAAGATGTGACCTTTAAAATAGATGAGGGAGATTTCTTGCATGAAGTTGTATGGCAAAATCCGGCGACCTTCAATATCGTTTGTCAAATATATGTTTCGTACGTTAAGGTTAACTATCACGATGGAACTATAGTGATGTTCGATGGCTACTCTGAGAGTTGCACAAAAACATTAAACGTATGAGACGAAAAACCAAAACATCGACGTCTAAGGTTCTAGTTCTAGACCCAAAATTACAAGTAGTGTTATTGCAGCAACAGGTCTTTGCCAGCGTTTCAGACAAAGCAAGTTTTGTCACATTACTAGAACTTCAGTTTGAAGATAGCGGACTCTCAACAGTTCAAGCCAAGGCTGATGCTGATTGTCTCTTAGTTACAAGTGGTATTTTGGAAGCCAAGAAAGGAGAAAATGCTGTGATTGTTGGGAGGACACAGACCTGTTAATGTTTCTTTCAAGCTTTGATGTTTTACGGCTTGTGCCTTTAAGAAAAACTCAACCAAGGAAAGTATTTTCTTCTACAGAAATGCAGTAGGTTTTTGGTAAGATGAGTCATAATTTGTGGATCTTCAAAAAAGGTTGTTGTTTTAATCGTGCGGTGCTGGAAACCAAGAGATCGTAAAGGCAGGCTAAAATTTTTGGTAGCAACACCTCCATGCAAAATTTTGGCTTAGGGAGCCTTCCACCAACGTCAGTTGCTAAAGGGAAATAGGACCTATTCCCTCGACATTATTTCCCGCACCCAACTTTTTGCTAACTCTTATCAGTTGTTAGTGCAAGACAAGATGCGGGAGTAGATCCTACAGTTGCTGAAGAAAAGAACTCCCGTGTTCCCCAATGTGTAGCAACTACGCTGGCGACAGTTGTGCAAACATGCCAGAGATAGGCTTTGAAAATTCTGTAAATGGTTAACAGGACGACTTTTCTGCTACACGTCAAATATGTGGTTTAATAGATGGTAAAGCCTTCTCAAAAAACTTGCTCGAGTAATGCGGTATGTTGTTTTCTACTTTTTCGTACTGATTTCCTCATTTCCGAGCTAGACACTGAAGAAGTCCTTTTTCTGGCAACAGAACTAAATCGTGCCACAATCAGACAGACCTTTTTGTTCCGTCTTACATTAAATTTTCAATCGACTTATAATAGTCTTTTTATTTTTTAAGTCTAAAAGGAATAATTATATGCAATAGAAAACATTTTGTGTTTGAATTCCATATGTTTAAAAATTCGAATATTTTGTTTTAGATTTAAAATGTTTTAAACTTTTAAATCATATATAACAATTAGAGAGCTAATCTGATTACTTTATGTGTTTTTGCCATCAAATCAACCACTTATGCGAGTTATGGAAAGTAACTATCTATAAATATCTATGGGCAACATTTGTTTTTGTCGATAATAATTAATAATTTATGTATTGTTCAAATAAACTATATTGTACAAATATATACTATCATGTTTGTGTCATACATTCTCTTTTCTAATTACAGTTCAAATTCCTAAATACACACAAACACGACAGTATATATAAATATAAATCGAGAATAATAATAAAGTAGTTAGTTCTTTGTTACTAGTATTAAGATTAAGTTGTATTTAATAAAGTTTGTAACAGTTTATAAACATCGAGTTTATTATTCAACAAAATTAACTTGCGTAAAGATTAACACTGTAAAGCGAATCCAGTTTATATTCAAAAAACCTAGGAGGGGCAAATTAGGTTTAAAAAGATATTAAATTAGATAAGTAATGTCAACAGATACCTGTAACAACAATTGAACGTTTATTTTATTATTATTAAATAATCGAAAATTACTTTAAACGTACAAATGACCTTGAATACAACCCAATTTAAGGTTATGTTTTGTTATTTTAAAATCAAGTTTCTTATATAAAATGCTTTAAAAGTGTTAAAAGTGTTTCTTTTCACTGTAAAGAACAAATATTAGTAAATTGAATATTTTTATTGTAATTAGGAAGCTAGTCTCCAACTAAGATTTTTGGGACTTTTAGAATTTTGCCCCAGGCTATCCAAGGAACATCTGCACCAATGTTTAGCTTGTTAAACTCACTTTTCCACATTTCAGCACCTTTTTCTTATACTACATCACGTTTTTTTATTTTCCAATATTATCTATGTTTTTCTTTTTTGTCGTATTTTTCTATATTCGTTTACGTATTCAATGCATTGTCCGTTATAGTTATTCCTGTAGTTTTAATAGCGTTGTTAATTTTTTTCTTGTTGGATCTCAGTTCCATAGTTTCCTGTTCAAATAAATTTTTTTGTATCCCACGTTTGTTTCATTTTCCTAAGCTCTTTCTATTTTGTATGGTTTTCAGGAGCGCTATATTTAGATTTCCTTGGCAGTTAGCTCATTCTCAATAAATTTGTTGGTCCTTTTTAATTGCCTTCATAACTGCTATTTTTTCTTTCCAGTTTTAGAATTTCGTTATTACAAATGGTGAGAATTTTTTAACGCATTAGCTTGGTTTTTTATTTTTACCCAAGTTTTACATTCAGAAATTCCTCTACTACTTCTTTAACCCTGTAAGTGCGGTTGTCTCAAGTATATGTCATCGTACGGTGGCAAGCTACTTGTCAGCTTACGAACAACATCGTCATCCTCATTGAACATATTCCGCGGGCGAAAATATTCGTCAAAGCCAGGAGGGTTGCCCCAAAACACAATAATATTCGTCATGACCATTACAAAAGTTTAATAAATGAATAAAAAAATTGATTAACTTCTTAAAACGTTTAACAAAAAGAAAACGAAAATACACAACCAAAATAATTACGGTCTGGTATGATAAATTCCAAAACATGGAGCCGAACATAATCCTGTGTAACATTTTTGAGCACCAATATCTGCTTTCCTTTCTTACTTTTTCTGTTCTGCGCAAACCACACATCTGAAAATTAATTATTGTAACTATTATAACGTAATTACGTATATATGTTCAACGTACCTTTTAGTAGGTTTGCCTTTGTTGTTGCAGGAATAAGGCTTGAAAAATGCCTCCTCAATAAATCTGGATGGTTGAGGAGTTCTAGACCGTCTTTGTTCGTGTTGTTCAGGTTCAGCATATTTTTCTACCATTTTTCACCAATTTCCATAAGAAAGTTTAGCCGTTTTTGTTTACCTCCCAAGTTCTTGTAGAATTGGTAAGCATTTAATGCAGTTACATTTAAAAAATGATGAAAAATCTTCATAATATTCAAATTTTTCACGATCATAAAATACAAAAACTTACAGTAGACGTGAGTTAATATGGGTACCTTTCTATTACTGTATTTGATTGATGTAAATAAGTAATAATGCTAATGGAAAACACAAGAACAGTAATTACTTGTGAAAAATCATTTGAATATTGATTCTGTCGGAGGAAAAAACAAAAATAGAATCATATAAGCCATCAAAATTACTGGGTTCAAGATTTATTCGTACACAAAAACAAGGTGAATTTCACAGTTTTCAATAAGCTGAAAGAAGATTATTACATTTTTTGAAACAAAAGTGAATCAAAAAACTACGTTTGAATACTTTCTTACGGTCAAGCAAAATTTTTATTGAACATAAAATGATTATAAGTCTGACCACGGTACAACGGTCTTATAACTATTATATGTCCAATTAGTAAGAATCGACTTTAATGTGTTTAATAGGAGAAACTTCATTACCTCTTTGATCATAAACAATTAAAAGAAATGCATTAATTTTGAGGGTAGGCTTCCAACTATAACTACATTTTAAATATACTTCAAAATAACACTACCTAAATGTAATTTTTATTATTTTAATAAATTATAAAAAAGTACATGTTTTTACCTATTACCTATCATAATCAAGTGCTCTTATAAAAATTATGTGATTGTTGTAAACAAATGCTTTATCGGTACAATATTCGAACGCGGAAACTTTTATTTCCTTTAATAAATTTTGACACAAATGTTACAATACTGAACGGTAAAGTGAACATTAGGTACAGTAAAATCAGAACAAACGTAAAATTTTGTTTAAAATTACTAAACATTTTGTTTCAGTAAACGGTAATAAATAAAAATTAATTAATTTAAGGTCAACGGAAAAAATTAATATGTACCTCGGAAAAAGTGCTTTTTAATAACCTCGCCTGTTTGCTTGCCTCGGCTAACGCCTCGGCCAGCAAATTCAGTCTCGTACATAAAAGTGCACTTTTTGTCCTTGTTACATAAATAATTATTTCCGTCGACCTCATTATAAAATTGAGTTTTTACGTACTCCCTGAATAATCATAAAGTAACACTATTTTAACTGTACCGCACTTTTCATCCGCAAACATCTGTCAATGTCAATTATTATTTTATGTCAAATTAAATAAAGTCGAAGTAACCAGTATGAAAACCCATTTTAAGAAAGGATGAATTTAGTGACTACATAGGATATTACAGTACTTTAGGTACATACTGAAACATTTTAGATACTGCAGAATATTGTTTGTTTACTTCCATTTATAACCTCAATTTCTCAATCCCACACAACTTTGAACAAAAACAATTTGTTGTTCAAATTACAAGTAAATGATTTTAAGTGCTTTGAAATGATATTAATAAATTGTTTATAGTTTCTACAATGTGCGAAGCATATAGAAGAGCCTGGTTGTAATCTCACAATACTCGATACATTGTTTTCAATATGTAACACTTTAACTTCTTTAAAGTTATTCATGTATAAGGTAAGACAGAATTCATACGACTTGAGATTGCTTTAGACAATTTTATTAGGTAACATTTTGATACAGAAGCGGAGTTCCGATACAAAATTTTCACGATCATAAAAAATAAAAACTTACAGTAGAAGTGAGTTAATTATGGGTACCTTTCTATTACTGTATTTGATTGATGTAAATAAGTAATAATGCTAATGGAAAACACAAGAACAGTAATTACTTGTGAAAAATCATTTGAATATTAATTCTGTCGCAGGAAAAAACAAAAATAGAATCATACTGGGTTCAAGATTTATTCGTACACAAAAACAATGTGAATTTCACAGTTTTCAATAAGCTGAAAGAAGATTATTACATTTTTTAAACATTTTCAGAGTGAATCAAAAACTACGTTTGCATACTTTCTTACGGTCAGGCAATATTTTTATTGAATATAAAATGATTATAAGTCTGACCACGGTACAAACTCAGTCTTATAACTATTATATGTCCAATTAGTAAGAATCGACTTTAATGTGTTTAATAGGAGAAACTTCATTACATCTTTGATCATAAACAATTAAAGAAATGCATTAATTTTGAGGGTAGGCTTCAACTATAACTACATTTTTAAATATACTTCAAAATAACACTACCTAAATGTAATTTTATTATTTTAATAAATTATAAAAAGTACATGTTTTACCTATTACCTATCATAATCAAGTGCTCTTATAAAAATTATGTGATTGTTGTAAACAAATGCTTTATCGGTACAATATTCGAACGCGGAAAGCTTTATTTCCTTTAATAAATTTTGACACAAATGTTACAATACTGAACGGTGAAGTGAACATTAGGTACAGTAAAATCAGAACAAACGTAAAATTTTTGTTTAAAATTACTAAACATTTTGTTTTCAGTAAACGGTAATAAATAGAAAATTAATTAATTTAAGGTCAACGGAAAAAATTAATATGTACCTCGGAAAAAAGTGCTTTTTAATAACCTCGCCTGTTTGCTTGCCTCGGCTAACGCCTCGGCCAGCAAATTCAGTCTCGTACATAAAAGTGCACTTTTTTGTCCTTGTTACATAAATAACTATTAATTCGGCTCCTTTGTGGTACCATAAAAATGTAGATAATTATCAGCTAAATCTACGCCGCCCATCTGACTTTTATATTCTATTACACATGAAGGTTTTAGAACTTCACCTTTTCGTGTTGTTATAATTTACATAGTATCATCATGTAGCGTAGAATTCATCAAAACGTCTTTTTTATCCTTCCATTTTTGTAGCATAATTTTTCCTGTACATAGCTACATTTTGACCTTTTGTAATTTTGTCTTCAATTCAGGAGGTATGCCTTTTCGATTTAACCGCATGGTGCCAATGCAATCTGTTCTGTTTTTGACAAGCTTATCTACTTAAATCAACACTTGTATAGTAATTATCTAGAAAGAGTCTATATCCCTTGTTGAGCAATGGATCAAGTAGGGATAATGTAATCCTAGAAGTAATTGGTTCGTTGGAATATTTGTTGCCATAATCTGTATTTTGACCAGTGTATATGATAAAATTATACATATAACCTGAACTACTTTCACATAGTGCAAACACTTTTATTCCAAACCTTTTCCGTTTTGTTGGAATATATTGCTTCCAGCTAAGTCGACCTTTCCAACCTATAAGCGACTCATCAATTGCTATGTCCCTTTTTGGTGTGTAACATTCCCGAAATTTTTGCTTTAGATGAATCAGAATAGGAAGAACTTTTGCTAACTTGCGATTGGTAGGTTCAGCACTAATGGTTGCGTTGTCCACAAAATGAAGAAATTTCAATAAAGATGGAACCTTCGTTCAGACATTATTCGCGAAAAAAGGGCGTAGCTATACTTTCACATCTTGAAAAATACAGTTTATACTCAGGTTTCTGACACAAACCTTGTAATATCAACAGACCTATAAAAGTTTTTATTTCTTTAGAGGTAATATCCCTCCATTTGAGTACTCTAGAATTTTTCTTTAACTTTGTAATATTAATTGCAAGATATTCATTTGCATATCGGTTTGTTTCAGTAACAATTAATTTAATTAAAACATCATCAAAAATTGTTCAAAATTGATAATTTATCGTTACAATTAATTTCTACATGTATTCCCGATGGTGCTACAAAAGGAAATGGAGGTCTAGGAATACCGTTTGGAATCCAGGGCACGTCAAATGCAAAAGACTGATTTATTTGTTCAGGTGGATCTTCATTTGAATCATCGTCTTCACCAGATTCTTCGTCGTCAGTAGATGCAAATTCTTCCTCTGAACTAGTAAAATTGTCGTCGTCAT
Organism: Abscondita cerata; assembly: GCA_030710515.1. Classification (NCBI taxonomy): domain Eukaryota; kingdom Metazoa; phylum Arthropoda; class Insecta; order Coleoptera; family Lampyridae; genus Abscondita; species Abscondita cerata. The sequence goes on from JALBCR010001883.1 coordinate 96,456, forward strand.
TTTCCATTTCATAATCACTGTCTTCGTCTGAACTCAACATTTTAACTTGCCAATTATATTCACAGCAAAATACTGACACAAAAATTAAAAACAAAATTCGCAAACCTGCAAGAACCTGTAGTAGCACGTGTAAAATATGCGATTAAATTATGAATGCTTTCAGAAGAATTCATGCGCGATAGTCTCCAAACACAAGTGCACACGCACTCTATGATAATCGCATAAATGTAATTTCCACCGCAGGCGAAGATATTCGTCATAGCCATGAAAGGCCCCAACAAAAAGTCGTCGCGAATATGTTCGTCATAATCGGGAAAACAGTAAATTTAAGAAGCGGATATATACGTCATTGCCACTTAAGGGGTTAATTAGATTTTATTACGACGTTATTTTCTTTTCATTTCCTTGTTTTTTCCGCATCCTAATGTGTTCTACTCATAATTAGGTGCTTTCATTAAATTTATATTTAAGAAAATTATACTTCATTGTTTAGTCATAGACGTAAAAGTACCATAAAAAGTATATAATGTGTTCAGAATTAAATATTCTTATTTTAAAATATTCAACACACCGTCTTTTAAAATAATTTTTTAAACGCGTTCCTATTGGTCGTGACGTCAGCACTCGTATAAATGGTGGTCTGTTTACGTTTTACGCTTAATTCAGCAGTCATCTCAGCTTTTATTTGTGTTTGTTAAAATTAAAAGTGGTGTTTATAAAAATATGACATTGGAAGACTTGTTCGAACAACCTGCCGTCTATACATATGTTTATGGTAATGGACTATATTAAGAATGCGAACGATTCAATTCCGCGAAGATAAGAGGTGTAAAAGCTACAGCGTAAGTAATACCATTGTAATACGTATTTACATTATGTATAGACACATGTTATTTTAAAATGAATTTGTGCTTCATATAATTACTACAGGGCGCTATTAAGTTAAATTAGTAATGATGGATATATTCATACATTCAAAACTACAATATTGGTAATAAAGGTACTTGTATAATGTATTTTATTAACTTAAGTGTTTTTTTACATTATTTACACCAGACACGACATAAAAAATACTTTCACCTGTATAACAACACTAACTACTAACGTAAAACACCACTAATTTACTATTTCATGTTATTAATACAAGGAATGACGTCACGATAAAGACGACTTTCGGCGCCAATTTTCAGTGTTTGAATTAAATACACATTTTAAAAAGTACACAGCAATTTAAAAAAAAATACAACTGGCTAACGTCTGGGTTTCAATTTTACACATTTTATAAAAATTAAAAAATGCCGAATTTTTAACTTATTTTATATATGATTGTTTTATTCCGTTTACTTCTGTTTTATCATTTTCTTAATTTTCTCCATTTTATTATTATTAATTAATTGTATTAATCACATTAACTAGAGGCTTGTTTCTAGTTCCACCCTGAGAACAGCTTTTAATAATCTTCTCACAGTATTGTTACATGGTCTTAGTTTTTAAGACACTTTTCAGCAAATAAACGACATGTCCATTAGACAATTCTATTACATTCACCATAAATGATGATGAGTTTTAAAAATTATCATTTGTAAAGCCAACATTAGCCATTTTTAAAAATTGTAGAGCAACATCAATGTTTTAAGTACTATGTCAAAAAGTATTGATGTGTAAATAACCAGCAAATTACCATGCCACAACAACTAACTTAATTTAAGTTACTGCAGTCAAACAGTAATTACACAAATACTAAATATTTGTAAAATGGTTAGATTTAGGTATAGGATATGTAGATACCAAACCGGATGTGCATAAAAATACTTAAAGAAACATAACATTCAGGGTTATTTATTTAAAATAAGCATTTTGACTTTAGAGTTTAGAAAACCATATAGGAATTATCGATTAAGTTAATGTCAAAGATTAATTTGCAAGACCTGTTTGTTTAATAGTTATAGTTTTAACTCAGTAACTTTATTGGTAATGGAAATATCGTCATTTTTTTTAAAACTCTGTATTTGGATAAAAATTTTTTAGTGGTTAATTTTAGATACCGTACACAAATTCATCTAAAATTTACCGCAGAATTCAAAATTGAAATAAAAATCCAAGTTATTATTTAAAATGAACAAGGAGGAGGTGTCTTATTTATAATATTATTGTATTGGAACTTAACGTTCTCCGAAACCACGGCTTTTTTTTCAAAATTCGTATTGCTTTTATCGGCCTTGTGAAATTATCGTCCATAAATTTGACAAATAAAGCTTTCAAGTTTAAAATGGATTTGTAGGTGAATTAATGGATGTGCGTGTAAATAGTTTATTTTAATCAAAAATTAAGGAACGTCGGTATTATGATGACATGCTAATTGGTTTTAAGATCATCATGTTAATTTTCTGTTTTTATTCTGAAAAAAGTGACCAATATAATGAAATAACCTCAATTGTTTATTAAATCGCTAAGAAACTTGGAGAAATTAAAATTATTAAACTTAATTAAATCTATAACAATTTCTGTCATTTATGAATTGACGTATTCGTTTTCAAATTACCACCAACCACAACAACCTAATTGTATTCTGTGTGTCTTCAGCGATGGTTGCTGTTTTTTTTTATAAAGTTTATCTCTTACAAAATTTTAGTCAACTAACTGATGGTCTTCTATTCATCCATCTATTGTAAAACTTACAGTTTGTTGTCAAAAATTTATTTTAAAAGAAATTTGTAGTGGTTTCAAAGCACCCCCCAATAGCTACTGTTAGTGAGAAATTTTCGTTGATGTAGTAGTAGAAAAGATGCTTCAACACAAATGGGCGCCACCCTATAATTGTAGTTATCAGTCCTAAGCAGTAGTTAGACACAAAGAAACAAACTGATAACAAAAGAAACATGTAATTTAACGATATAGAACTTGTTTGATCTTTTGTGTCACAAGCAAAATACATAGTGCACACATTTATAGCAAAAAATAAATTACGTGAACATAAATTGTCTCTATAATTGTCTGATAACACAATTCACGTTTCGATAGTAAGTACTCTAGTTATTATAATACGTTAAATTTTGTAATTATAGCTACTAAACCGTAAAAGTGATACGTATCCAGAAAAAGAACCATAGTTGTTTAATTGATTACTAGCTGATACGGTTACGACAGACGAGTGTCGATGTGAAAGGCTACCTGCTGTGATCACGATAAACTCCTGCCTCGTAGAACAAAGGGTTGTGATAGATAACACCAGCAGTACAAGTAAAGAATAGAACGTAACTTAGGCTAGTTTTACCTCCAGCTATTCAATGGTTGGTCATAGATTCTACAGTGTGCATAATACAGATGCACTTATTACAGCTTTACTTATTAACCTACAAGTAACTAAATAGTTCGAGGATTTTATTCAATAAAAAAAAGTATTTCACGTCAAAGCCACTAACGACAAATAATGCGAAAATGAAATAATCCATACTATAAGTTTTCCGACATCTAGTGTCGACTCGTGTTAACGATCACAACTTTGTCGACCAGTATGTAAAAGCAGTTCTAAAAAGTCTTAAAAGGACGAAACAGCTGTCGAGTGATTCTCAGTGTTTGTTTGTACAGCCTCAGCAAGCGATTTGAGATTATATACACGAAGGAAGTCGATTTCCACGCTATCTATCGAAATAGAAGGAACGAATGTTCTAAAGAACAGATTCCACTCAGAAAAAAAAAAAACGTTTTACACACAATCTCCAGATCAAAATTTTGACACTAACGTTTGGTTCTCTAAACACCAGGCGGAAAATTGCACAAAACCAAAATGTATCAAACCAAAATTTATAAAAGGAGGATAGATAGAAAAAACTGTCAAATATTGTTAAGGCAATTGTTAAGAAGCTGTTTGATGATCAGATACCTAGTCAAACAAGTAAATGCATGATTAGCCACATATGAATTTAACTGAACCAGCTAAATAATTTTAAATCATATCTAAGACGCCGGGTTACACCAACCCATCGTAAAAAACAGTCGACCAAATAATCAATGATCGACCAATTAATCCGGTTTTTAAACTATGGTTGTATTAATATTTTTTCAAATAAAATATATCTATCAAGCTTTAAATCAAATGACAAGACAAAATTATCTATCATAATTACCGACAAAAGTGGCTGATTAATTATGTCGGTAAAAACCAATTAACGACATCGTCTCGATTTATAACCGATCGGCTGATTCAACGCTTCGTTTTTAGTTGGTGCAACCGGGCATGAATACATTTTTCCATTCACCAGTGTTCATCAAAAAAGCGTGAGCGAATAATGTGGTTATCAACTCCACCCGACAGGTTTAGATGTGAGTAAATGTAATTTTCTGTACAATAATAATAATAAAGGTTTTGTCGATTTAAATAAAAAATTTTGTTCATTTGCAATAGGCAGTAATCAAAGATTTTTTGGTCCGTTATTCTGGTATCCTCAATATAGTTCGTATTCACACTTTGTTTAGACAATTTTTTTTAAATGTATATGAAAAAGAGGCACATCACTTTTTGCCGCATGAAGACATAGTTTGGACAGTAAAATTCATTTTATAATTTTGAATTTCTTCAAAACTTGAAACTGTTGAAACCTAAATTCATTAACTACGTATCGACTAAGTAGGTAATAAAATGTTAAATTAACAATCAAATGATCAGATTTTCGTGGCACACTGATTTATTAATTTGATTTTCAACTGCTTGCCATTATAGTGTAAAATTCAATTATTCCAACCAATAAAAAATTTTGACACTGTCGAAACCTAAATTGATAAACCACGTATCGATTACTAGGTAATGAAATTCATACACCATGATCAGATTTTTTATTGCACGCTGATTTATTAATTTGATTTTCAACTGCTTGGTGTAAAATTTAATTCATCTTCGTTAACAAAATTCATAAGTGCGTAAAACAAGTGAATAATGCTTGTTTTACAAAATGTTAGACATTTTTGAATGTATATTTTTTTAACTTTATTATTGATTGTAAACAGTAACAAAATTCATTGCTCATGACTAACTATAAAACAATGATATCTTTTTTAAAATAAACAAAACTGATTAAATTAAATTTTCTTTCATTTACTTACGTAAGATGTTGCGTAATCGTTAGCTTCTTGAAAGTTTATGTAAACCGATAGGTAATGAGTAAAATATAAATATTAATTCACATAAACAGACGCCTCTTTGTTTAAATGACTAATTTATTCTTCAGTTGAATGAGAATCAGATTAAAAGTAACATGTTATTGGTTGCTAGTGATATGGGACATAAACAAAAACACAAACAAAAGAAATTAAAAATAAAAAAGAAAAGACTTCTCTTAGAAATTGTAAAAGCGAAGAATGTCATTAAAAAATTATTGGTGGCCGAATTTGTTTATGTTTGTAAACTTTTAGTTGAGATTGTCAATTCACAGTACTTTAAAGACTTAATTCAAGGCTTATGCCCCAGTTAGTTACCACCTAATAGTAAAACGGCTACTAACATTATTGACAAAGTTTTAAAAACCCTGAAAACAATCAGAAAGGTAACTGCTTTATCGTAGGCAGCTTATTTTAGTAACATCGTTATATTTTATAATATAATTTTGAGTTTATTCTAACAGTCGTGAGTTTGCAGATATAAACTTTACTAGCGACCGATTCGAAGCAAACAGCTCTAACGCTGTACCAGCGGAAGATGTTTCACCAGGTCTACCAAACAAAAATCACAACCAAACAAAGACTGCTCTTATGGTATTAAATTCGTCGTATCCAGGTAGTCGGTATCAATGTATTGAAAATAGTAGTGACCTCTACTCTCGTTATAAAGTAGTTGTGACTGTTGGAGACGACAAATTTGTAGGAATAGGTAACTATAGTGAAATGGTATAGTTTTGGTAAATGTATGAAATTGGTTTCAATTGTTAGGGTCGAGGAAAAAAACTGCTAAGCACGCAGCAGCCACCGCTGCACTACTTCAGTTGTTAGGAGAAAGTGGAATGAATTCTGAAATGAGTCTAATGCCTTTTTACAGAAGACAAAATGTTACTGTGGAACACCAACAGCTGGCTGATCATGTTGGAAGGTAATATATATTTTTATATTGATTTTGGTTTTTTCAAAAAAAAAAAAATAGTGGACACTATTATAACTATGTGTTTTTTTAATTTAGAATTTGGGTAGTTATTGATGAATAATTACGTAAATGTCTAAAGGCACACGTGAGAAACAAACAATAATACCATTAACTTGAGTATTTAAACTTTTACTTAGAGTTTTATGAGTTTTGAGGTATAGATTTAGAAAATGGCAGATGTTAAAAGAATATCATATAAGTTCATAAAATTACTGTAAAAGTGCTGCTAGAAACCTATTTGCTCTTGCTATAATTTGGTGCTACTGTTAACTCTATGTAGGTGGAACTCTATTTGTTAACATTCAAAAAAGACAACATTTTTAAATAACTAATTTACTCTAATGTATACTTAGTAAATAATTTCTCCTTTATTTATATTTAGAATATAAAAGTCTTTTATAACAAGAAGAGGCCTTCAGTAGGAGCAATAACAAAACAAAAGATCTTTTTGCCAACGTTTCGCTTATTTTTGGTTGGGCTTTATCAATAAATTTTTAAAAAAGCAAAAAAAAAGGATCTGTTCTTTTTGTTCTTGGTCCTACTGAAAGCCTCTTCTTGTTATAGAAGACTTTTATAATCTAATGTATACCTTCCTCCTTTTTTGAACCCGAACCTAAACGTTTGAACTTTCTTAGTTTAATAAATTTCTAATAAAATAGCTAAGTAACTGTGTAATAAACAATACTGTTTTAAAACACTGCGTAAAAATCAAAGTACCTAAATTTCTGATGATGTTAAGGTACAAAATGAAATAGAGTTTTATAAAGTAACGATTTGTTGCTAAACATTATTGGAGACCTTGAAAGCGCATTTGAATTGTAGATTTTAATTAATTAAGACGAAAGTAGCTATTTATGCATCAAGTGCGTTACTATAATGATTACGCCCGGAGAACTTTAGCCCGAGTGATGGATATGGTTCGATGGGCGTAATCATTCAGTAACGCCGTGGTGCATACACGATTATATTTTTACTTTGTATTCTTAACAACAAACAGAATTGGCATCTTTGGGCCCATCGCTTACCTATGCAAATACCTATAATATCTAGTAGCTATGAAACAAAATCAAATTGTTTATTAATTGTTAAACTTGGCATTGAATTGCAATTATGAATGCCCTACCAGAATGTGTATAAGAAAGTGTTGAAAATGCGACGGAAAGTTTGCTGCCCGTTAAATCGAAAGCAAAATATGAAAAAGAATACTTAATTTTTTGTATGTATTACAAATTTTATTTTGTAAAATAAATTTGATTATTTAATAGATCATCAATTAAGATCAAACAATTTTTTGAAGCCGTAATGAATTTATTACACCCTCTTATTACGCCCCGGTTGTTATGGAAATGTTTATATATCTCGTATCCTAGGAGTTATCATTCAATTATAGTAAAGTGAAATATAAATGTTTTTTACGCTATTTTTACTATACAGTGCAAGTCAAAAGTCTTAAATAAATTTGTTAAAAAACAACAAAAAATTTCTGTTGAAATTTTGTTTCGATGTTTTTTTTTGTTTTCCAGCAATGACGTCACTCTATTTTTTTAAATGGTAACTTTAGTTTTTTTTACTGAACATGAAAGATCAAATAGCCTTTTAAGTCCCATAAAAATTTTCGGAAAAAATTGTTTTTGAAAAAATAATTTTTGTTTCGAAATTGGTTGTTCAAAATGAAAAAACAAAGTGTTAAAAAACATTTTTTGAATACTAAATTGTTTATACATTTTAAAAAGAAAACATATCAAATTAAGTGTTCAAACTACTTTCTCCCCACTTTTTCACAATAACCTAACTCTCTGATTCTATCTCTCAGTTGTTCTAAATTGAGGTCCGTAAAGCTGCACCCCCCCCATATCACCAATTTTGAAACTGAAGGGCTAGAAATGATGTACTTTTTGTGTGCAAACTTTGTACCGACTTTAAAAAAACTTTGTAACTTTAAAATTAATCATATTTTTGTAAGTCGAAATGTAGGAGTGTGGCTTGCGTAAAATCTACACCCCCCATACCAGAAATCATTGAAAGGATGGTCCAATCGCAAAAGAAAAGTACAGAAATTATGTACTTTTTATGTGTTAGAGATGAGACAAGACTTGGTACGGTAAGTCATTTACTACGAAGATATGGGGAATGAAAACTTTATCGATTCAAAGCGTGTAATGATATACATACGATTTTGAAACTTAGGGGCTTAAAAATTATGTACTTTTTATGTGCTAGGAAATGAGACAAGACCTGGTACAGTAAGGTCTTCCCCTAAGAAGATATGGCGAATGAAAACTTTATAAATTCTAAGCCTTTGGTGATATACATACGATATAATCTAACGACACCAAGGGATGAATATACAGGGTAGCTTTAATGTATGGAACCAAGGCTCTGTAGCCAAAACGGTTGAAGGCATCATTCTGGAAATTTTAGGGATCAAATCTGAAGCTATTTCACATAATTTGACACAATCAAAAATTTTTTGCTCGATAATTTTTTGACACGGCCGCCATCTTGAATTTTTAAATAGCAAGATGGGTCATGTGATATATCATTTGAAAGCTTATTTTATTTACTTTGCAACTGACTAGAAACATTGAAGTTGTATTTGGAGGAAATACCTAAAAATTTATTCTAATAATTATTTCTGCAATTATTTGTATTATCGCCTTTTTAATTTAGGTGGCGATGCTTTTGACACGTTACCTAGGTGACGTTACCTAGGTAACGTTATAACGTCAAAACATCAGTTATTCTCATTACTAGTTCATTATTATTCAATAATTAGAACCGTCTCGTAAAAATGAATCAGCTAACTGAATCAGAAAGATTACAAATTCTTATGATGGTTGGTTACGGCGATAGAAAACGCACGCATAAAGAAGTTTGCCAACTCTTCAATGCTGAAAACCCTGATAGGAATCCTATAGTGAGATCTACTGTGACCAAGACTTTACGACGGTATAATATCACTGGGAGTGTTAAGAACCGTCGCAGAAGTGGCCGACCAACAACAGTGGCTACAGAGGATAATTCACTGGCAGTATTAATGGATGTAGTTCATCAGCCCAAAACATCAGCATATCAGCTTGCACTAAACCATAATATGTCTCGATATTCAGTTCAGAAAATTCTAAAGCATCACAAATATCATCCTTACAAGGTACATTTAGTACAAGAATTATCGGAAGACGATTTTGATAGACGTGATCAGTTTTGCGAGAACATTATGGAAGCAATTGCGGAGAATAACAATTTTGCAAGTTCCATTTTGTTCTCTGATGAGGCCACATTTACTCTCAATGGCGCCGTAAATAGACACAACTGCCGATATTATTCCGACACGAATCCACATTGGATGGAAACAGTGCACACCAGTATCCTCAAAAATAAATGTATGGTGTGGCATAATTGGAGGTAGAATTATTGGACCATTTTTCATAGAAGGGAATCTCAATGCCAACAGTTACCTCAACATCCTACAGGAGAATGTTATCCCTAGGATTGTGGAACTTTTCCAAACGTGGACGACCCAAATGCTGTTAGGGGCGATATCTGGTTTCAGCAGGACGGTGCCCCACCCCATTATGGGATAAACGTTCGAAATTATCTAGATGAAACTTTTCCAAGACGCTGGATAGGGAGAAGGGGAACTCTCAGTGGCCAGCCCGGTCACCTGACTTGACCCCTCTGGACTTTTTCTTGTAGGGCCATTTGAAAAGCTGTGTATACAAGAACAGACTCTACTATTTAAATGAATTGAGAAACCGTATTGAAGCTGAGATTGCAGCTATTCCAGAAAATTGGTTGATAAATTCGATTAATTCTTTCCTAAATCGTATACATTACTGTCAGGAAGTAAATGGTTCACATTTTGAGCATTTAATTCGCTAAAGTATTTCAGTTTTCTTAAGAACATTGACTTTCTACATACGATGTTATTTAAATCTAATGATTCTTGTTTCTCCATGTAAGTCTTATTGTTCCTTTTTTTCTCGATAATTATTTCGTGAGCAGTAAATTAATTTGTATTTTTCTGAGCGTATTTTTACCATCCAACTCAAATATTCAAACTCAGTTACAAAGTAAATAAAATAAGCTTTCAAATGATATATCACATGACCCATCTTGCTATTTAAAAAATTCAAGATGGCGGCCGTGTCAAAAATTATCGAGCAAAGAAATTTTTTGATTGTGTCAAACCATGTGAAATAGCTTCAGATTTGATCCCTAAAATTTCCAGAATGATGCCTTCAACCGTTTTGGCTACAGAGCCTTGGTTCCATACACAAAAGCTACCCTGTATGATGAAAAGATTAGCGGTGATCAAAAATGCTGAAGGTATTTTAGGTAGGAAATGAGGGTAAAACGGGTAACAAGGAGGAGAGGAGATTAAATTTCGACAAAAAAAATTGTTTGTTTTACCTATTTTGCGAAATAAAATAACTTAAAAAAAATAAATTTGATGAGGGTGAGTTATTTACAGTCAAAAATGAAGGATGAGACAATTACGTACAAAATAAAAATTTTTGAAATGTATTTTTATTAAAAAATCTGTACCCTTGATTTCAAACTGTTATAATATTCTACTATTAAAAAGTTATCTTCAGGCACTTTAACTAAATTTTGTACCTCAAAAACTCTTCCAGTAATAAACTCCAGAAAGAAAAAAAATCGCGATTTCTTATACTTAATTGCCGGAAATAAGGGATGTAAAAATTATGTTTCCTGATTTCAAGATGTCATCATGTTTTACAATCAATAAGCTATCTTTTGGCACTATGTCTAAAGTTTGTACCGAAAAAACTCTTGCAACAATAGCTCCTAAAGAGGAAAAATCGGGATTTGTTATTTTTTATTGTCGGTAATAAGGAATGTAAAAATTATGTACCGCTGATTTTAAGGTGTCATCATATTCAACTATCAATACGCTATGTTTTAGCACTATGTCTAAATTTTGTACCCAAAAGCTTTTGCAGTAATTTGATCCAAAAGAGAAAAAATTGCAACTTTTCCTATTTCGGAGTTTATTACTGGAAAACTTTTGCGGTACAAAATTCACTAAAGTTCAGAAGACAGTTTTTTAATAGTAGAATATGATTACAGTTTTAAATCAAGGGTACATAATTTTAATAAATAAATCCCTTATTCAGAAATTCTTTTTATTTTGTACGTAATTGTCTCATCCTTTATTTTTGACTGTAAATAAAAGAATAATTAAATTTGATCACTTTTCACTTCCCCTTGTTATCCGTTTAATCCTTAGCTATTTAATTACCTTCAGCATTATTGCTCTTCACATTTCTTCTCATCACTATATATTAATCACTTGGTGTCGTTAGATCATATCGTATGTATATCACTAGAGGCTCAGAATCGATAAAGTCTTCATTCGCCATATCTTCTTAGGGGAAGAGCTTACCGGCACCAAGGTCTTGTTTCATTTCTAGCCCACCATAAAAAGTGTTACATAATTCCTAGCCTAGGTTTTAAATTCGTATGTATATTATTACACCTTAGAATCGATAAAATTTCATTGCTCCATTTCTTAGTAATGGATGATTACCATTCACCAAAGGATTGTCTCATCTCCTAGCACATAAAAAGTACATAATTTTGTATTTTTTTTGCAGATTAGACCACCTTATCCAATGATTTCCGTGTATGGGGTTGTGAGCTTTTACGCAAGCCACACAAAATCAACCATTTGGACAACTAAAATGGATGACTAATTTTGGAGTCAAAATTAGCACATACAAAAGTACATAATTCTTAATTCTTCAGTTTTTAAAACAATGTTGTAATATTGTTGGGGTACAGCTTACGGACTTTACCAATTGTCCGGTTTATCTTGATAAATTTTAGATTTTAAGTATCATTACAAGAAAAAATCAGGTGAGATAAAATCTAGAAATCTCGCTGGCCATTCCACTGGTCTACTTCCGTCCAATCCACCTTCAAAGAAAGTTTCGTTTAAATATTGTCGTACTTCTACTGCGAAATGTAGTGGCGGAAAGTCTTACTGAAACCACAATAAATTCCTGGATCTAGATTTTCATCATTTGGAAACATTTTGCGCCCAATGCGGTGCAATCATTGCGCTAAAAATATTTATAAATACATTGGTCCCATTAATGTATTTTTCAAAAAAGTATGAGCCGATAATGTGAATCACCAATAATTGTAGCCCATAAATTTAGTTTCTGACAGAAGATATGTGTGTATGGTACTCCTTAAACCAATGGGGATTTGTTTGAGCAAAATATTAAATTCTATATGTTAACAGTTTCCGTTCAAATAAAAAGTCGCTTCATTAAAAAGTACTATTGTTTTTATTCCATGCAGGTAATTATTGCACATATCATTACTTCTGTAAATTTTATTTTTCGATCAAAATCATACTCATTTAGTTCGTGCAACAAGATAATTTTGTAAGGGTGCTATTTTCCTTTTATTAAATTTCGAATAACAGATGTTACACTAATTTCATGATCCACGAAAAGCAGCAGCTCGGGTTGCGCTATTGAGGATTCTTTGCAAATTTAAACAGACGTTTAAGAAACGGCTACACTCGGTATACTAATGGCGCGGATGTAATAAACCTGTCAGAATTATCGAAGTCTCCCGTATTGCAGTGGCGTAGTTTTACACCTGATACGTTTGTAAAAATCATATTTTTAGTAGGTAAATATATATTATAATAGTAAAAATCTACCTTGATATGAATTATTATGTGGTTTCTTTTATTGTTTCAATCACTTACTTTGTTCGTAATCTATTTTTCATAGTAAATAATTTAATTCAGCAATATTCCACCGTTTAATAAGATATAATAGAATTACAAAACTTTTGTAAAACTTACAGTATGTTGAATATAAAATTAAACTCTAAAATCGATAAATGACAAATGTGTCTTTCTCAATTTGTCTATTTTAAATTTTAAATTTATATAATTTGTATACTGAGTTTTACAAAAGTTATTTATATCTTATTAAGCTGTAGTGAATATTTTAAAAAATATATTTACTATTATGTGGTTTGTTTCTTATTATTACAATTAAGAATCGATATAGCTAAAACAATTATTCTTTAGCGCGTCAAAATGTGTGTGTTGGATTATCTATCATCAGGTAAAGAAAGTGGGGTCGTTAGCGCAGTCATTTTGGCGAACGGGTTGTAATTTCTGTGAAAGATTACAGATAATTAGTTGTTTGACCGAAGGGCTTCGTATACTTACTAAATGAAAAATATGTTTAGTTTGTTATTAACAATGAATCGGCTTGTTTGTTTGTTTGTGTGTTAGTGCAAATAATTTTGAAATGGAAAACTTTTCACCAGCAAAACGTGTTAAAAGTGGTGCGTTATCTGGTAATGAAAGGAAGTATAATTTTAAATGTAACATGACGATGTTAAAAGTCAACACCCTGCAAAAGTGTCGATGATATTGGTAGGATTATGTTCTGCAATGACGGGAATATCAAAATCCACCATTTATAAACTAGTGGGGAAAGAAAAAATTTGGGACAAGTGCTTCACCCACTTCCATCTCCTGGTCGGCGCCCGATGGAATTAGATGATGCAATGAGGAATCTGTCCGCAGAAAGGTTCACTCGTTCTACTTACGGAAAGAGATTCCTACAATCGATAAGATTTTACTAGCAGTAAATGAGGATGAAAAATCTACCCCCAAATGAGTCGTAGAACACTGTGGAAACTTCTTCGCTAAGTTGAAGTTTACTTGGGAGAAGATAAATAGAAGATCCGTTTTAATTGAAAAACAAGAGATTATTACATGGAGGAGAAATTATCTTCGGGAAATAAGAAAATATAGGCGTGAAGGCAGGCGTATATTCTATTTGGATGAAACCTGGATCAATGCAGGACATACCGTAAAAAAACATGGCATGATAATACCGTTACGAGTGCTCGACAAGGATTTATAGAAGGGCTATCGACAGGATTTCGACCGCCTTCTGGAAAGGAACACGGTTAATTATTACTCATATTGGCAATGAAGATGGCTTTGTAGATGGTGGTTTGTTAGAATTCGAATCAAAGAAAACTGGCGACTACCACGAAGACATGAATGCTAATGTGTTTGAAGAATATTTTGAGCAGATGCTAGATTTGATACCCCAAGGATCTATAATAGTTATGGACAACGCCAGCTACCACTCACGAAGATACGAAAATTTACCTACCAGCGCTTGGAGGAAAGCAGAAATTATAGATTGGTTATCTGTTAAGAATATAACTTTTGAGGATGACATGGTGAAAAGAGAATTATTGGATATTGTTAAAGTTCATAAGAATAAGTATATACGTCATGTTATTGACGAAATGGCAAAGAATCGGGGCATTGAAGTACTGCGTTTACCACCTTACCATTGTGAGCTGAATCCTATAGAGTTGGTTTGGGCTCAAGTAAAGGTGACGTCGCTCGTAACAATACCACTTTTAAACTCGACGACGTGAAAAAACTTCTGGAAAATGCATTAAACAAAGTAACACCTGAAAGATGGAAGAACTGTGTATCTCATGTCGTTAGGAAGAAGACAAATGTTGGCAACTGGATAATTTAGTAGAGATAACATTGGAGCCAATCATTATATCAGTAAACACACAAGACAGCGATTCTGATTCCAAAATGGAAATTTCAGACGAGGAAGAAAGTTAAATGACCAAGCGTAATGTGCCTGAAACAGTGTTCTACTCTCTAAACACCATTTATTGTAACCATGAGTGAGTATTGTCAGTTATTTTTAAATATACCTATTTTACCTACTACCACATAATTTTATTATTGAGCCAAATTTACTTTTTGATGCCTAGAAATCGGTCCCCGCAAATTAATTGTAATTGTAATAAATGTACTGACGACTATCTGCATTACTATTTTATTTTATATTTATGTCATATATTATTTATATGTTATTTATTTTATTTGTATAGTAGATCACATTACAAATTTTACTTCTTACGTATTATATACCATTATTTTTTGTATCTTGGTATAATACCCACATCTGTACTGCCATGATTCTTGTTTCGTGCAGTTACCTGGGCTGATGGCAACGTGTTTACACAGATTAAACCTATTGTTCTCAGACCCAGCAGATGGGTCGATATGTGCTGCAAAGCGACACAATGATCTTATTTTGGTTAGAATTTATTGGTTTTACTTAACCGTAGAAGTACCGCTTTTCACAAGAAAATAAAGAATTATTTCAAGCAATTATGATGTTATTACTCCGCGCCAATAGTATACAGACTTTGAATCTTCTAAGATCCTCACTGATGATGCCAAAATTTTCTAACCACTGCTCCCACAGTCGCAAGTGATATCTGGGTTCTTGGATATTTGTTCTTCTTTGACAATAATAATTTATGACAGAAGTTAATTCAATGATAAGGTACTTCGAGAACTTCTAGGGAGATCAAGTTAGATTATTGTCGAGGGTGGAAGAGCAGTTCAAACACTTAATTTGATGTGTTTTTTTCACAAAATGTATAAACATTTTTAGTATTCAAAAATAACACTTTCGCTAGATTATTTTTCTTTTGAACAACCAATTTCAAAACAAAATTGTATTTTTCAAAAAAATTTTTTCTCAAAAATTGTTAATAGGACTTGTCAAAATTTTGACATTTCTATTTAAGCACTTGATCTCTTTCATTTTCAGTGAAAAAAACTAGGATTACCATTTACAAAAATATGGTGACGTCAATGCTGAAAACAAAAAGACATCGAAACAAAATTTTCCGGTGTCTATTTGAAAAAATGGAGATTTTCAGCGCTGCTGAAAAAATCGTCCATTTTTTTTTAACGAATTCACGCCCAAGACTTTTGACTCACTTTGCATTGGATAGTTGTCCAACAAAGCGATTCTTTCCATCGGCTTGAATTGCCTCTGAAACGTGGTAGTGGGGGCATTAGAAGAGTGGAAAAAAACTTTTATGTGTTAGACTTAGACATGGCATTTATTTCACCTGAAGCCCGTAACGCC
>JALBCR010001884.1:0-66114 GCA_030710515.1 Abscondita cerata
TTATGCAAGCATAAGGTAAGGTGGTAAAGTAGTAGTGGTTAAATAATAATAAAGGTGTAATAAAGAAATAGATAGGTATGTGTGTGTATATAATAAAAGAAAGAGGTGTGGTGGGTGGGTGGGAGGTGGAAGGTGTGTAAAGGTGTGTGTGGTGGTAAATGTGTGTTGTAATAAAACGCTTGACTAGATGATGATGTCACTGAATCTGGCACCAGAAACATGATCCAATACAAAACCATTGAATGATAACGAACACTTGGTAATCGCAACAAGTTACTAATAATTAGTTTGACGACGATTTAAGTAAAATCTATTGTTAATAATCATCTGTAAAATGAACATTCAAGGAAAGATGTAAAATGATATCAGGACTAATGATTACCAAGCCTAAGGAGAGCGCTATAATTAGGAATCGGCAAACAGAATTATATCAAATACGGTTGCTTAACGTTGTTGTCATACCATAGTGATACTTATGGCCCCCATACACGCAACAGTATATTGCGCAAGTCTGGACTTGCAGTGAATTGAACGTACCTATGATAATACAGCTTCAAGTAGATACCTTACAAAATGGAAATTAGGTTTATACTAAGGTATATTAAAACTAAGGTTAAAAGTTAACAATGTTGACTAAAGATGGTAAGTCAATGATTTCGGCACTTGAAAACATAACTTAAACATTACAAAAACCATTGAAATGAAATGAATTACTTTACTTAAGTTAACAAGTCGGTAAAATTAGTTTGGTCATTGATTAGTAAAACTATGTTAGCTGATTGTATGTAAATAATATCTATAGAATCTAAAATGAATGTATTCGATGGATTACTTAAGGCGCCTCAAGGAGAGCGCTATAATTAGGAATCGGCAAACAAAATTATATCAAATCACGGTGGCTTAATGTTTGTCATACCATAGTGAGACTAATGGCCCCCATACACGCAACAGTATACTTGCTGGCAAGTCTGGACTTGCAGTGAACTTGAACGCTACCTATGAAAATACAGTTTCAAGTAGGTGTACCTTACAAAATGGAAATTAGGTTTATACTAAGGTATCATTAAAACTAAGGTTAAAAGTTAACAATGTTGACTAAAAGATGGTAAGTCAATGATTTCGGCACTTGAAAACATAACTTTAATTACAAAAACCATTGAAACGAAATGAATTACTTTACTCAAGTAACAGGTCGGTAAAATTAGTTTGGTCATTGATTAGTAAAACTATGTTAGCTGATTGCATGTAAATAATATCTAAGAAATCTAAAATGAATTTATTCGATGGATTACTTAAGGCGCCTAACAGAGCGCTAGTAATTAAAGAATAGGCAAACAGAATTATATCAAATACGGTTGCTTAATGTTTGTCATACCATAGCGAGACTTATGGCCCCCATACACGCAACAGTATACTTGCGCAAGTCTGAGACTTGCAGTGAATTGAACGTACCTATGATAATACAGTTTCAAGTAGGTACCTTACAAAATGGAAATTAGGTTTATACTAAGGTATCTTAAAACTAAGGTTAAAAGTTAACAATGTTGACTAAAAGATGGTAAGTCAATGATTTCGGCACTTGAAAACATAACTTTAATTACAAAAACCATTGGAACGAAATGAACTTACTTTGCTCAAGTAACAAGTCGGCAAAATTAGTTTGGTCATTGATTAGTAAATCTATGTTAGCTGATTGTATGTAAATAATATTCTAAGAAAACTAAAATGAATTTATTCGATGGATTACTTAAGGCGTCTAAGGAGAGCGCTATAATTAGGAATAGGCAAACAGAATTATATCAAATACGGTTGCTTAATGTTTGTCATACCATAGTGAGACTTATGGCCCCCATACACGCAACAGTATACTTGCGCAAGTCTGGACTTGCAGTGAATTGAACGTACCTATGATAATAGAGTTTTTCAAGTAGGTACCTTACAAAATGGAAATTAGGTTTATACTAAGGTATCTTAAAACTAAGGTTAAAAGTTAACAATGTTGACTAAAAGATGGTAAGTCAATGATTTCGGCACTTGAAAACATAACTTAAATTACAAAAAACCATTGAAAGGAAATGAATTACTTTACTTAAGTAACAAGTCGGCAAAATTAGTTTGGTCATTGATTAGTAAACTATGTTAGCTGATTGTATGTAAATAATATCTAAGAAATCTAAAATGAATGTATTCGATGGATTACTTAAGGCGCCTAAGAGAGCGCTATAATTAGGAATCGGCAAACAGAATTATATCAAATACGGTTGCTTAATGTTTGTCATACCATAGTGAGACTTATGGGCCCCATACACGCAACAGTATACTTGCGCAAGTCTGGACTTACAAATCAACAGAAAAACACCAAAACTGCACCAAAAACTTTACTGGTGCAGTTTTGGTGTTTCTGTTAGTAAATAGACGCTGCAGTTGGTGATCCTTTCCTTTGACTGGACTTAAAAATGGAAATTAGGTTTATACTAAGGTATCTTAAAACTAAGGTTAAAAGTTAACAATGTTGACTAAAAGATGGTAAGTCAATGTTTCGGCACTTGAAAACATAACTTTAATTACAAAAACCATTGAAACGAAAATGAATTACTTTACTGGCAACGTAACAAGTCGGCAAAATTAGTTTGGTCATTGATTAGTAAATCTATGTTAGCTGATTGTATGTAAATAATATCTAAGAAATCTAAAATGAATTTATTCGATGGATTACTTAAGGCGCCTAAGGAGAGCGCTATAATTAGGAATCGGCAAACAGGAATTATATCAAATACGGTTGCTTAATGTTTGTCATACCATAGTGGAGACTAGATGGCCCCCATACACGCAACAGTATACTTGCGCAAGTCTGGACTTACAAAGAAAAAGAAGGAACTAAGGAATTAGGTTCTAGGTATCTTAAAACTAAGGTTAAAAGTAACCAACAGAGGAGTAAGAGGCACTTGAAAACTAACTTTAATACAAAACCAAAATTACTTTACTGGTACAGTTGTATTGTATGTAAATTTTACTAAGAAATCAAATGTACAGAACTTAAGGCGCCTAGGAGGGCTTAATAGGAATAGAAAAATCAACTACGTTGCATTTGTTACCAAGTGAGACTAGGAACACGCAACAGTAATGGAAATTAGGTTTATACTAAGGTATCTTAAAAAATGGAAATTAGGTTTATAATAAGGTACATTAAAACTTTAAGGTTAAAAGTTAACAATGTTGACTAAAAGATGGTAAGTCAATGAATTCGGCACTTGAAAACATAACTTTAATTACAAAAAACCATTGAAACGAAATGAATTACTTTACTCAAGTAACAAGTCGGCAAAATTAGTTTGGTGATTGATTAGTAAATCTATGTTAGCTGATTGTCTGTAAATAATATCTAAGAAAACTAAAATGAATTTATTCGATGGATTACTTAAGGCGCCTAAGGAGAGCGCTATAATTAGGAATCGGCAAACAGAATTATATCAAATACGGTTGCTTAATGTTTGTCATACCATAGTGAGACTTATGGCCCCATACACGCAACAGTATACTTGCGCAAGTCTGGACTTGCAGTGAATTGAACGTACCTATGATAATACAGTTTCAAGTAGGTACCTTACAAAATGGAAATTAGTTTTATACTAAGGTATCTTAAAACTAAGGTTAAAAGTTAACAATGTTGACTAAAAGATGGTAAGTCAATGATTTCGGCACTTGAAAACATAACTTTAATTACAAAAAACCATTGAAACGAAATGAATTACTTTACTTAAGTAACAAGTCGGTAAAATTAGTTTGGTCATTGATTAGTAAAACTATGTTAGCTGATTGTATGTAAATAATATCTAAGAAATCTAAAATGAATTTATTCGATGGATTACTTAAGGCGCCTAAGGAGAGCGCTATAATTAGGAATCGGCAAACAGAATTATATCAAATACGGTTGCTTAATGTTTGTCATACCATAGTGAGACTTATGGCCCCCATACACGCAACAGTATACTTGCGCAAGTCTGACTTGCAGTGAATTGAACGTACCTATGATAATACAGTTTCAAGTAGGTACCTTACAAAATGGAAATTAGGTTTATACTAAGGTATCTTAAAACTAAGGTTAAAAGTTAACAATGTTGACTAAAAGATGGTAAGTCAATGATTTCGGCACTTGAAAACATAACTTTAATTACAAAAAACCATTGAAACGAAATGAATTACTTTACTTAAGTAACAAGTCGGTAAAATTAGTTTGGTCATTGATTAGTAAATCTATGTTAGCTGATTGTATGTAAATAATATCTAAGAAAACTAAAATGAATTTATTCGATGGATTACTTAAGGCGCCTAAGGAGAGCGCTATAATTAGGAATCGGCAAACAGAATTATATCAAATACGGTTGCTTAATGTTTGTCATACCATAGTGAGACTTATGGCCCCCATACACGCAACAGTATACTTGCGGAAGTCTGGACTTGCAGCGAATTGAACGTACCTATGATAATATAGTTTCAAGTAGGTACCTTACAAAATGGAAATTAGGTTTATACTAAGGTATCTTAAAACTAATGTTAAAAGTTAACAATGTTGACTAAAGGATGGTAAGTCAATGATTTCGGCACTTGAAAACATAACTTAAATTACAAAAAAACCATTGAAAGGAAATGAATTACTTTACTCAAGTAACAAGTCGGCAAAATTAGTTTGGTGATTGATTAGTAAATCTATGTTAGCTGATTGTATGGGGGGGGGTTATTTCTGTTAGTTAAATAGACGCTGCAGTTGGTGATCCTTTCCTTTGACTGGACTTACAAAATGGAAATTAGGTTTATACTAAGGTATTTTAAAACTAAGGTTAAAAGTTAACAATGTTGACTAAAAGATGGTAAGTCAATGTTTCGGCACTTGAAAACATAACTTTAATTACAAAAACCATTGAAACGAAATGAATTACTTTACTCAAGTAACAAGTCGGCAAAATTAGTTTGGTCATTGATTAGTAAATCTATGTTAGCTGATTGTATGTAAATAATATCTAAGAAATCTAAAATGAATTTATTCGATGGATTACTTAAGGCGCCTAAGGAGAGCGCTATAATTAGGAATAGGCAAACAAAATTATATCAAATACGGTTGCTTAATGTTTGTCATACCATAGTGAGACTAATGGCCCCCATACACGCAACAGTATACTTGCGGAAGTCTGGACTTGCAGCGAATTGAACGTACCTATGATAATATAGTTTCAAGTAGGTACCTTACAAAATGGAAATTAGGTTTATACTAAGGTATCTTAAAACTAATGTTAAAAGTTAACAATGTTGACTAAAAGATGGTAAGTCAATGATTTCGGCACTTGAAAACATAACTTAAATTACAAAAAAACCATTGAAAGGAAATGAATTACTTTACTCAAGTAACAAGTCGGCAAAATTAGTTTGGTGATTGATTAGTAAATCTATGTTAGCTGATTGTATGTAAATAATATCTAAGAAATCTAAAATGAATTTATTCGATGGATTACTTAAGGCGCCTAAGGAGAGCGCTATAATTAGGAATAGGCAAACAAAATTATATCAAATACGGTTGCTTAATGTTTGTCATACCATAGTGATACTAATGGCCCCCATACACGCAACAGTATACTTGCGCAAGTCTGGACTTACAAAATGGAAATTAGGTTTATACTAAGGTACATTAAAACTAAGGTTAAAAGTTAACAATGTTGACTAATAGATGGTAAGTCAATGAATTCGGCACTTGAAAACATAACTTTAATTACAAAAAACCATTGAAACGAAATGAATTACTTATACTCAAGTAACAAGTCGGCAAAATTAGTTTGGTGATTGATTAGTAAATCTATGTTAGCTGATTGTATGTAAATAATATCTAAGAAAACTAAAATGAATTTATTCGATGGATTACTTAAGGCGCCTAAGGAGAGCGCTATAATTAGGAATCGGCAAACAGAATTATATCAAATACGGTTGCTTAATGTTTGTCATACCATAGTGAGACTTATGGCCCCATACACGCAACAGTATACTTGCGCAAGTCTGGACTTGCAGTGAATTGAACGTACCTATGATAATACAGTTTCAAGTAGGTACCTTACAAAATGGAAATTAGGTTTATACTAAGGTATCTTAAAACTAAGGTTAAAAGTTAACAATGTTGACTAAAAGATGGTAAGTCAATGATTTCGGCACTTGAAAACATAACTTTAATTACAAAAAACCATTGAAACGAAATGAATTACTTTACTTAAGTAACAAGTCGGTAAAATTAGTTTGGTCATTGATTAGTAAAACTATGTTAGCTGATTGTATGTAAATAATATCTATAGAATCTAAAATGAATGTATTCGATGGATTACTTAAGGCGCCTAAGCAGAGCGCTATAATTAGGAATCGGCAAACAGAATTATATCAAATACGGTTGCTTAATGTTTGTCATACCATAGTGAGACTTATGGCCCCCATACACGCAACAGTATACTTGCGCAAGTCTGGACTTGCAGTGAATTGAACGTACCTATGAAAATACAGTTTCAAGTAGGTACCTTACAAAATGGAAATTAGGTTTATACTAAGGTATCTTAAAACTAAGGTTAAAAGTTAACAATGTTGACTAAAAGATGGTAAGTCAATGATTTCGGCACTTGAAAACATAACTTTAATTACAAAAAACCATTGAAACGAAATGAATTACTTTACTCAAGTAACAAGTCGGCAAAATTAGTTTGGTCATTGATTAGTAAATCTATGTTAGCTGATTGTATGTAAATAATATCTAAGAAATCTAAAATGAATTTATTCGATGGATTACTTAAGGCGCCTAAGGAGAGCGCTATAATTAGGAATCGGCAAACAGAATTATATCAAATACGGTTGCTTAATGTTTGTCATACCATAGTGAGACTTATGGCCCCCATACACGCAACAGTATACTTGCGCAAGTCTGGACTTGCAGTGAATTGAACGTACCTATGATAATACAGTTTCAAGTAGGTACCTTACAAAATGGAAATTAGGTTTATACTAAGGTATCTTAAAACTAAGGTTAAAAGTTAACAATGTTGACTAAAAGATGGTAAGTCAATGATTTCGGCACTTGAAAACATAACTTTAATTACAAAAAACCATTGAAACGAAATGAATTACTTTACTCAAGTAACAAGTCGGCAAAATTAGTTTGGTCATTGATTAGTAAATCTATGTTAGCTGATTGTATGTAAATAATATCTAAGAAATCTAAAATGAATTTATTCGATGGATTACTTAAGGCGCCTAAGGAGAGCGCTATAATTAGGAATCGGCAAACAGAATTATATCAAATACGGTTGCTTAATGTTTGTCATACCATAGTGAGACTTATGGCCCCCATACACGCAACAGTATACTTGCGCAAGTCTGGACTTGCAGTGAATTGAACGTATATGATAATATAGTTTCAAGTAGGTACCTTACAAAATGGAAATTAGGTTTATACTAAGGTATCTTAAAACTAAGGTTAAAAGTTAACAATGTTGACTAAAAGATGGTAAGTCAATGATTTCGGCACTTGAAAACATAACTTTAATTACAAAAACCATTGAAACGAAATGAATTACTTTACTCAAGTAACAAGTCGGCAAAATTAGTTTGGTCATTGATTAGTAAATCTATGTTAGCTGATTGTATGTAAATAATATCTAAGAAATCTAAAATGAATTTATTCGATGGATTACTTAAGGCGCCTAAGGAGAGCGCTATAATTAGGAATCGGCAAACAGAATTATATCAAATACGGTTGCTTAATGTTTGTCATACCATAGTGAGACTTATGGCCCCCATACACGCAACAGTATAC
Organism: Abscondita cerata; assembly: GCA_030710515.1. Classification (NCBI taxonomy): domain Eukaryota; kingdom Metazoa; phylum Arthropoda; class Insecta; order Coleoptera; family Lampyridae; genus Abscondita; species Abscondita cerata. The sequence goes on from JALBCR010001884.1 coordinate 7,838, forward strand.
TTGCGCAAGTCTGGACTTGCAGTGAATTGAACGTACCTATGATAATACAGTTTCAAGTAGGTACCTTACAAAATGGAAATTAGGTTTATACTAAGGTATCTTAAAACTAAGGTTAAAAGTTAACAATGTTGACTAAAAGATGGTAAGTCAATGATTTCGGCACTTGAAAACATAACTTTAATTACAAAAACCATTGAAACGAAATGAATTACTTTACTTAAGTAACAAGTCGGTAAAATTAGTTTGGTCATTGATTAGTAAATCTATGTTAGCTGATTGTATGTAAATAATATCTAAGAAATCTAAAATGAATTTATTCGATGGATTACTTAAGGCGCCTAAGGAGAGCGCTATAATTAGGAATCGGCAAACAGAATTATATCAAATACGGTTGCTTAATGTTTGTCATACCATAGTGAGACTTATGGCCCCATACACGCAACAGTATACTTGCGCAAGTCTGGACTTGCAGTGAATTGAACGTACCTATGATAATACAGTTTCAAGTAGGTACCTTACAAAATGGAAATTAGGTTTATACTAAGGTATCTTAAAACTAAGGTTAAAAGTTAACAATGTTGACTAAAAGATGGTAAGTCAATGATTTCGGCACTTGAAAACATAACTTTAATTACAAAAACCATTGAAACGAAATGAATTACTTTACTTAAGTAACAAGTCGGCAAAATTAGTTTGGTCATTGATTAGTAAATCTATGTTAGCTGATTGTATGTAAATAATATCTAAGAAAACTAAAATGAATTTATTCGATGGATTACTTAAGGCGCCTAAGGAGAGCGCTATAATTAGGAATCGGCAAACAGAATTATATCAAATACGGTTGCTTAATGTTTGTCATACCATAGTGAGACTTATGGCCCCATACACGCAACAGTATACTTGCGCAAGTCTGGACTTGCAGTGAATTGAACGTACCTATGATAATACAGTTTCAAGTAGGTACCTTACAAAATGGAAATTAGGTTTATACTAAGGTATCTTAAAACTAAGGTTAAAAGTTAACAATGTTGACTAAAAGATGGTAAGTCAATGATTTCGGCACTTGAAAACATAACTTAAATTACAAAAAAACCATTGAAAGGAAATGAATTACTTTACTCAAGTAACAAGTCGGCAAAATTAGTTTGGTGATTGATTAGTAAATCTATGTTAGCTGATTGTATGTTTTTCTGTTAGTTAAATAGACGCTGCAGTTGGTGATCCTTTCCTTTGACTGGACTTACAAAATGGAAATTAGGTTTATACTAAGGTATCTTAAAACTAAGGTTAAAAGTTAACAATGTTGACTAAAAGATGGTAAGTCAATGTTTCGGCACTTGAAAACATAACTTTAATTACAAAAAACCATTGAAACGAAATGAATTACTTTACTCAAGTAACAAGTCGGCAAAATTAGTTTGGTCATTGATTAGTAAATCTATGTTAGCTGATTGTATGTAAATAATATCTAAGAAATCTAAAATGAATTTATTCGATGGATTACTTAAGGCGCCTAAGGAGAGCGCTATAATTAGGAATCGGCAAACAAAATTATATCAAATACGGTTGCTTAATGTTTGTCATACCATAGTGAGACTTATGGCCCCCATACACGCAACAGTATACTTGCGCAAGTCTGGACTTGCAGCGAATTGAACGTACCTATGATAATATAGTTTCAAGTAGGTACCTTACAAAATGGAAATTAGGTTTATACTAAGGTATCTTAAAACTAAGGTTAAAAGTTAACAATGTTGACTAAAAGATGGTAAGTCAATGATTTCGGCACTTGAAAACATAACTTTAATTACAAAAACCATTGAAACGAAATGAATTACTTTACTCAAGTAACAAGTCGGCAAAATTAGTTTGGTCATTGATTAGTAAATCTATGTTAGCTGATTGTATGTAAATAATATCTAAGAAATCTAAAATGAATTTATTCGATGGATTACTTAAGGCGCCTAAGGAGAGCGCTATAATTAGGAATCGGCAAACAGAATTATATCAAATACGGTTGCTTAATGTTTGTCATACCATAGTGAGACTTATGGCCCCCATACACGCAACAGTATACTTGCGCAAGTCTGGACTTGCAGTGAATTGAACGTACCTATGATAATATAGTTTCAAGTAGGTACCTTACAAAATGGAAATTAGGTTTATACTAAGGTATCTTAAAACTAAGGTTAAAAGTTAACAATGTTGACTAAAAGATGGTAAGTCAATGATTTCGGCACTTGAAAACATAACTTTAATTACAAAAACCATTGAAACGAAATGAATTACTTTACTCAAGTAACAAGTCGGCAAAATTAGTTTGGTCATTGATTAGTAAATCTATGTTAGCTGATTGTATGTAAATAATATCTAAGAAATCTAAAATGAATTTATTCGATGGATTACTTAAGGCGCCTAAGGAGAGCGCTATAATTAGGAATCGGCAAACAGAATTATATCAAATACGGTTGCTTAATGTTTGTCATACCATAGTGAGACTTATGGCCCCCATACACGCAACAGTATACTTGCGCAAGTCTGGACTTGCAGTGAATTGAACGTACCTATGATAATACAGTTTCAAGTAGGTACCTTACAAAATGGAAATTAGGTTTATACTAAGGTATCTTAAAACTAAGGTTAAAAGTTAACAATGTTGACTAAAAGATGGTAAGTCAATGATTTCGGCACTTGAAAACATAACTTTAATTACAAAAACCATTGAAACGAAATGAATTACTTTACTTAAGTAACAAGTCGGTAAAATTAGTTTGGTCATTGATTAGTAAATCTATGTTAGCTGATTGTATGTAAATAATATCTAAGAAATCTAAAATGAATTTATTCGATGGATTACTTAAGGCGCCTAAGGAGAGCGCTATAATTAGGAATCGGCAAACAGAATTATATCAAATACGGTTGCTTAATGTTTGTCATACCATAGTGAGACTTATGGCCCCCATACACGCAACAGTATACTTGCGCAAGTCTGGACTTGCAGTGAATTGAACGTACCTATGATAATACAGTTTCAAGTAGGTACCTTACAAAATGGAAATTAGGTTTATACTAAGGTATCTTAAAACTAAGGTTAAAAGTTAACAATGTTGACTAAAAGATGGTAAGTCAATGATTTCGGCACTTGAAAACATAACTTTAATTACAAAAACCATTGAAACGAAATGAATTACTTTACTCAAGTAACAAGTCGGCAAAATTAGTTTGGTCATTGATTAGTAAATCTATGTTAGCTGATTGTATGTAAATAATATCTAAGAAATCTAAAATGAATTTATTCGATGGATTACTTAAGGCGCCTAAGGAGAGCGCTATAATTAGGAATCGGCAAACAGAATTATATCAAATACGGTTGCTTAATGTTTGTCATACCATAGTGAGACTTATGGCCCCCATACACGCAACAGTATACTTGCGCAAGTCTGGACTTGCAGTGAATTGAACGTACCTATGATAATATAGTTTCAAGTAGGTACCTTACAAAATGGAAATTAGGTTTATACTAAGGTATCTTAAAACTAAGGTTAAAAGTTAACAATGTTGACCAAAAGATGGTAAGTCAATGATTTCGGCACTTGAAAACATAACTTAAATTACAAAAAAACCATTGAAAGGAAATGAATTACTTTACTCAAGTAACAAGTCGGCAAAATTAGTTTGGTGATTGATTAGTAAATCTATGTTAGCTGATTGTATGTTTTTCTGTTAGTTAAATAGACGCTGCAGTTGGTGATCCTTTCCTTTGACTGGACTTACAAAATGGAAATTAGGTTTATACTAAGGTATCTTAAAACTAAGGTTAAAAGTTAACAATGTTGACTAAAAGATGGTAAGTCAATGATTTCGGCACTTGAAAACATAACTTTAATTACAAAAACCATTGAAACGAAATGAATTACTTTACTCAAGTAACAAGTCGGCAAAATTAGTTTGGTCATTGATTAGTAAATCTATGTTAGCTGATTGTATGTAAATAATATCTAAGAAATCTAAAATGAATTTATTCGATGGATTACTTAAGGCGCCTAAGGAGAGCGCTATAATTAGGAATAGGCAAACAAAATTATATCAAATACGGTTGCTTAATGTTTGTCATACCATAGTGAGACTTATGGCCCCCATACACGCAACAGTATACTTGCGCAAGTCTGGAATTCTTTCATACCTTACAAAATGGAAATTAGGTTTATACTAAGGTATCTTAAAACTAAGGTTAAAAGTTAACAATGTTGACTAAAAGATGGTAAGTCAATGATTTCGGCACTTGAAAACATAACTTTAATTACAAAAACCATTGAAACGAAATGAATTACTTATACTCAAGTAACAAGTCGGCAAAATTAGTTTGGTCATTGATTAGTAAATCTATGTTAGCTGATTGTATGTAAATAATATCTAAGAAATCTAAAATGAATTTATTCGATGGATTACTTAAGGCGCCTAAGGAGAGCGCTATAATTAGGAATCGGCAAACAGAATTATATCAAATACGGTTGCTTAATGTTTGTCATACCATAGTGAGACTTATGGCCCCCATACACGCAACAGTATACTTGCGCAAGTCTGGACTTGCAGTGAATTGAACGTACCTATGATAATACAGTTTCAAGTAGGTACCTTACAAAATGGAAATTAGGTTTATACTAAGGTATCTTAAAACTAAGGTTAAAAGTTAACAATGTTGACTAAAAGATGGTAAGTCAATGATTTCGGCACTTGAAAACATAACTTTAATTACAAAAACCATTGAAACGAAATGAATTACTTTACTCAAGTAACAAGTCGGCAAAATTAGTTTGGTCATTGATTAGTAAATCTATGTTAGCTGATTGTATGTAAATAATATCTAAGAAATCTAAAATGAATTTATTCGATGGATTACTTAAGGCGCCTAAGGAGAGCGCTATAATTAGGAATAGGCAAACAAAATTATATCAAATACGGTTGCTTAATGTTTGTCATACCATAGTGAGACTTATGGCCCCATACACGCAACAGTATACTTGCGCAAGTCTGGACCACTCTCCTTACAAAATGGAAATTAGGTTTATACTAAGGTATCTTAAAACTAAGGTTAAAAGTTAACAATGTTGACTAAAAGATGGTAAGTCAATGATTTCGGCACTTGAAAACATAACTTTAATTACAAAAACCATTGAAACGAAATGAATTACTTTACTCAAGTAACAAGTCGGCAAAATTAGTTTGGTCATTGATTAGTAAATCTATGTTAGCTGATTGTATGTAAATAATATCTAAGAAATCTAAAATGAATTTATTCGATGGATTACTTAAGGCGCCTAAGGAGAGCGCTATAATTAGGAATCGGCAAACAGAATTATATCAAATACGGTTGCTTAATGTTTGTCATACCATAGTGAGACTTATGGCCCCCATACACGCAACAGTATACTTGCGCAAGTCTGGACTTGCAGTGAATTGAACGTACCTATGATAATATAGTTTCAAGTAGGTACCTTACAAAATGGAAATTAGGTTTATACTAAGGTATCTTAAAACTAAGGTTAAAAGTTAACAATGTTGACTAAAAGATGGTAAGTCAATGATTTCGGCACTTGAAAACATAACTTTAATTACAAAACCTTAAAAATAATACTTTATCAAGTAACAATCGGCAAAATTAGTTTGGTGATTGATTAGTAAATCTATGTTAGCTGATTGTATGTTTTTTGTTAGTTAAATAGACGCTGCAGTTGGTTATTCTTTTTTTTTTTTTTGTTTTTAAATTTTAAATTTTGTTTTTTTTTTTTTTTTTTTAAAATTTGGTTTAATGTTTAAAATTTTTTTTTAAAGGTTGGTTTTTTTTTTTTTTGTTTTTTATAAAATTATTTTTTTTTTTAAAAACCATTGAAACGAAATGAATTACTTTACTCAAGTAACAAGTCGGCAAAATTAGTTTGGTCATTGATTAGTAAATCTATGTTAGCTGATTGTATGTAAATAATATCTAAGAAATCTAAAATGAATTTATTCGATGGATTACTTAAGGCGCCTAAGGAGAGCGCTATAATTAGGAATAGGCAAACAAAATTATATCAAATACGGTTGCTTAATGTTTGTCATACCATAGTGAGACTAATGGCCCCCATACACGCAACAGTATACTTGCGCAAGTCTGGACTTGCAGCGAATTGAACGTACCTATGATAATATAGTTTCAAGTAGGTACCTTACAAAATGGAAATTAGGTTTATACTAAGGTATCTTAAAACTAAGGTTAAAAGTTAACAATGTTGACTAAAAGATGGTAAGTCAATGATTTCGGCACTTGAAAACATAACTTAAATTACAAAAACCATTGAAAGGAAATGAATTACTTTACTCAAGTAACAAGTCGGCAAAATTAGTTTGGTGATTGATTAGTAAATCTATGTTAGCTGATTGTATGTAAATAATATCTAAGAAATCTAAAATGAATTTATTCGATGGATTAGTTAAGGCGCCTGAGACGCTACAGTTGGAGGAAAAATTTATAAAATTTTTTTTTTTTTTTTATATTTAAATTTTCTTGAAGTGATACTTTCCTTTGACTGGACTTACAAAATGGAAATTAGGTTTATACTAAGGTATCTTAAAACTAAGGTTAAAAGTTAACAATGTTGACTAAAAGATGGTAAGTCAATGATTTCGGCACTTGAAAACATAACTTTAATTACAAAAAACCATTGAAACGAAATGAATTACTTTACTCAAGTAACAAGTCGGCAAAATTAGTTTGGTGATTGATTAGTAAATCTATGTTAGCTGATTGTATGTAAATAATATCTAAGAAATCTAAAATGAATTTATTCGATGGATTACTTAAGGCGCCTAAGGAGAGCGCTATAATTAGGAATCGGCAAACAGAATTATATCAAATACGGTTGCTTAATGTTTGTCATACCATAGTGAGACTTATGGCCCCCATACACGCAACAGTATACTTGCGCAAGTCTGGACTTGCAGTGAATTGAACGTACCTATGATAATACAGTTTCAAGTAGGTACCTTACAAAATGGAAATTAGGTTTATACTAAGGTATCTTAAAACTAAGGTTAAAAGTTAACAATGTTGACTAAAAGATGGTAAGTCAATGATTTCGGCACTTGAAAACATAACTTTAATTACAAAAAACCATTGAAACGAAATGAATTACTTTACTCAAGTAACAAGTCGGCAAAATTAGTTTGGTCATTGATTAGTAAATCTATGTTAGCTGATTGTATGTAAATAATATCTAAGAAATCTAAAATGAATTTATTCGATGGATTACTTAAGGCGCCTAAGGAGAGCGCTATAATTAGGAATCGGCAAACAGAATTATATCAAATACGGTTGCTTAATGTTTGTCATACCATAGTGAGACTTATGGCCCCCATACACGCAACAGTATACTTGCGCAAGTCTGGACTTGCAGTGAATTGAACGTACCTATGATAATACAGTTTCAAGTAGGTACCTTACAAAATGGAAATTAGGTTTATACTAAGGTATCTTAAAACTAAGGTTAAAAGTTAACAATGTTGACTAAAAGATGGTAAGTCAATGATTTCGGCACTTGAAAACATAACTTTAATTACAAAAACCATTGAAACGAAATGAATTACTTTACTCAAGTAACAAGTCGGCAAAATTAGTTTGGTCATTGATTAGTAAATCTATGTTAGCTGATTGTATGTAAATAATATCTAAGAAATCTAAAATGAATTTATTCGATGGATTACTTAAGGCGCCTAAGGAGAGCGCTATAATTAGGAATAGGCAAACAAAATTATATCAAATACGGTTGCTTAATGTTTGTCATACCATAGTGAGACTTATGGCCCCCATACACGCAACAGTATACTTGCGCAAGTCTGGACTTGCAGTGAATTGAACGTACCTATGATAATACAGTTTCAAGTAGGTACCTTACAAAATGGAAATTAGGTTTATACTAAGGTATCTTAAAACTAAGGTTAAAAGTTAACAATGTTGACTAAAAGATGGTAAGTCAATGATTTCGGCACTTGAAAACATAACTTTAATTACAAAAACCATTGAAACGAAATGAATTACTTTACTCAAGTAACAAGTCGGCAAAATTAGTTTGGTCATTGATTAGTAAATCTATGTTAGCTGATTGTATGTAAATAATATCTAAGAAATCTAAAATGAATTTATTCGATGGATTACTTAAGGCGCCTAAGGAGAGCGCTATAATTAGGAATCGGCAAACAGAATTATATCAAATACGGTTGCTTAATGTTTGTCATACCATAGTGAGACTTATGGCCCCCATACACGCAACAGTATACTTGCGCAAGTCTGGACTTGCAGTGAATTGAACGTACCTATGATAATACAGTTTCAAGTAGGTACCTTACAAAATGGAAATTAGGTTTATACTAAGGTATCTTAAAACTAAGGTTAAAAGTTAACAATGTTGACTAAAAGATGGTAAGTCAATGATTTCGGCACTTGAAAACATAACTTTAATTACAAAAACCATTGAAACGAAATGAATTACTTTACTCAAGTAACAAGTCGGCAAAATTAGTTTGGTCATTGATTAGTAAATCTATGTTAGCTGATTGTATGTAAATAATATCTAAGAAATCTAAAATGAATTTATTCGATGGATTACTTAAGGCGCCTAAGGAGAGCGCTATAATTAGGAATCGGCAAACAGAATTATATCAAATACGGTTGCTTAATGTTTGTCATACCATAGTGAGACTTATGGCCCCATACACGCAACAGTATACTTGCGCAAGTCTGGACTTGCAGTGAATTGAACGTACCTATGATAATACAGTTTCAAGTAGGTACCTTACAAAATGGAAATTAGGTTTATACTAAGGTATCTTAAAACTAAGGTTAAAAGTTAACAATGTTGACTAAAAGATGGTAAGTCAATGATTTCGGCACTTGAAAACATAACTTTAATTACAAAAACCATTGAAACGAAATGAATTACTTTACTCAAGTAACAAGTCGGCAAAATTAGTTTGGTCATTGATTAGTAAATCTATGTTAGCTGATTGTATGTAAATAATATCTAAGAAATCTAAAATGAATTTATTCGATGGATTACTTAAGGCGCCTAAGGAGAGCGCTATAATTAGGAATCGGCAAACAGAATTATATCAAATACGGTTGCTTAATGTTTGTCATACCATAGTGAGACTTATGGCCCCCATACACGCAACAGTATACTTGCGCAAGTCTGGACTTGCAGTGAATTGAACGTACCTATGATAATACAGTTTCAAGTAGGTACCTTACAAAATGGAAATTAGGTTTATACTAAGGTATCTTAAAACTAAGGTTAAAAGTTAACAATGTTGACTAAAAGATGGTAAGTCAATGATTTCGGCACTTGAAAACATAACTTTAATTACAAAAACCATTGAAACGAAATGAATTACTTTACTCAAGTAACAAGTCGGCAAAATTAGTTTGGTCATTGATTAGTAAATCTATGTTAGCTGATTGTATGTAAATAATATCTAAGAAATCTAAAATGAATTTATTCGATGGATTACTTAAGGCGCCTAAGGAGAGCGCTATAATTAGGAATAGGCAAACAAAATTATATCAAATACGGTTGCTTAATGTTTGTCATACCATAGTGAGACTTATGGCCCCCATACACGCAACAGTATACTTGCGCAAGTCTGGACTTGCAGTGAATTGAACGTACCTATGATAATACAGTTTCAAGTAGGTACCTTACAAAATGGAAATTAGGTTTATACTAAGGTATCTTAAAACTAAGGTTAAAAGTTAACAATGTTGACTAAAAGATGGTAAGTCAATGATTTCGGCACTTGAAAACATAACTTTAATTACAAAAACCATTGAAACGAAATGAATTACTTTACTCAAGTAACAAGTCGGCAAAATTAGTTTGGTCATTGATTAGTAAATCTATGTTAGCTGATTGTATGTAAATAATATCTAAGAAATCTAAAATGAATTTATTCGATGGATTACTTAAGGCGCCTAAGGAGAGCGCTATAATTAGGAATCGGCAAACAGAATTATATCAAATACGGTTGCTTAATGTTTGTCATACCATAGTGAGACTTATGGCCCCATACACGCAACAGTATACTTGCGCAAGTCTGGACTTGCAGTGAATTGAACGTACCTATGATAATACAGTTTCAAGTAGGTACCTTACAAAATGGAAATTAGGTTTATACTAAGGTATCTTAAAACTAAGGTTAAAAGTTAACAATGTTGACTAAAAGATGGTAAGTCAATGATTTCGGCACTTGAAAACATAACTTTAATTACAAAAACCATTGAAACGAAATGAATTACTTTACTCAAGTAACAAGTCGGCAAAATTAGTTTGGTCATTGATTAGTAAATCTATGTTAGCTGATTGTATGTAAATAATATCTAAGAAATCTAAAATGAATTTATTCGATGGATTACTTAAGGCGCCTAAGGAGAGCGCTATAATTAGGAATCGGCAAACAGAATTATATCAAATACGGTTGCTTAATGTTTGTCATACCATAGTGAGACTTATGGCCCCCATACACGCAACAGTATACTTGCGCAAGTCTGGACTTGCAGTGAATTGAACGTACCTATGATAATACAGTTTCAAGTAGGTACCTTACAAAATGGAAATTAGGTTTATACTAAGGTATCTTAAAACTAAGGTTAAAAGTTAACAATGTTGACTAAAAGATGGTAAGTCAATGATTTCGGCACTTGAAAACATAACTTTAATTACAAAAACCATTGAAACGAAATGAATTACTTTACTCAAGTAACAAGTCGGCAAAATTAGTTTGGTCATTGATTAGTAAATCTATGTTAGCTGATTGTATGTAAATAATATCTAAGAAATCTAAAATGAATTTATTCGATGGATTACTTAAGGCGCCTAAGGAGAGCGCTATAATTAGGAATCGGCAAACAGAATTATATCAAATACGGTTGCTTAATGTTTGTCATACCATAGTGAGACTTATGGCCCCATACACGCAACAGTATACTTGCGCAAGTCTGGACTTGCAGCGAATTGAACGTACCTATGATAATATAGTTTCAAGTAGGTACCTTACAAAATGGAAATTAGGTTTATACTAAGGTATCTTAAAACTAAGGTTAAAAGTTAACAATGTTGACTAAAAGATGGTAAGTCAATGATTTCGGCACTTGAAAACATAACTTAAATTACAAAAAAACCATTGAAAGGAAATGAATTACTTTACTCAAGTAACAAGTCGGCAAAATTAGTTTGGTGATTGATTAGTAAATCTATGTTAGCTGATTGTATGTTTTTCTGTTAGTTAAATAGACGCTGCAGTTGGTGATCCTTTCCTTTGACTGGACTTACAAAATGGAAATTAGGTTTATACTAAGGTATCTTAAAACTAAGGTTAAAAGTTAACAATGTTGACTAAAAGATGGTAAGTCAATGATTTCGGCACTTGAAAACATAACTTTAATTACAAAAACCATTGAAACGAAATGAATTACTTTACTCAAGTAACAAGTCGGCAAAATTAGTTTGGTCATTGATTAGTAAATCTATGTTAGCTGATTGTATGTAAATAATATCTAAGAAATCTAAAATGAATTTATTCGATGGATTACTTAAGGCGCCTAAGGAGAGCGCTATAATTAGGAATAGGCAAACAAAATTATATCAAATACGGTTGCTTAATGTTTGTCATACCATAGTGAGACTTATGGCCCCCATACACGCAACAGTATACTTGCGCAAGTCTGGACTTGCAGCGAATTGAACGTACCTATGATAATATAGTTTCAAGTAGGTACCTTACAAAATGGAAATTAGGTTTATACTAAGGTATCTTAAAACTAAGGTTAAAAGTTAACAATGTTGACTAAAAGATGGTAAGTCAATGATTTCGGCACTTGAAAACATAACTTTAATTACAAAAACCATTGAAAGGAAATGAATTACTTTACTCAAGTAACAAGTCGGCAAAATTAGTTTGGTGATTGATTAGTAAATCTATGTTAGCTGATTGTATGTAAATAATATCTAAGAAATCTAAAATGAATTTATTCGATGGATTACTTAAGGCGCCTAAGGAGAGCGCTATAATTAGGAATAGGCAAACAAAATTATATCAAATACGGTTGCTTAATGTTTGTCATACCATAGTGAGACTAATGGCCCCCATACACGCAACAGTATACTTGCGCAAGTCTGGACTTACAAAATGGAAATTAGGTTTATACTAAGGTATCATTAAAACTAAGGTTAAAAGTTAACAATGTTGACTAAAAGATGGTAAGTCAATGATTTCGGCACTTGAAAACATAACTTTAATTACAAAAACCATTGAAACGAAATGAATTACTTATACTCAAGTAACAAGTCGGCAAAATTAGTTTGGTCATTGATTAGTAAATCTATGTTAGCTGATTGTATGTAAATAATATCTAAGAAATCTAAAATGAATTTATTCGATGGATTACTTAAGGCGCCTAAGGAGAGCGCTATAATTAGGAATCGGCAAACAGAATTATATCAAATACGGTTGCTTAATGTTTGTCATACCATAGTGAGACTTATGGCCCCCATACACGCAACAGTATACTTGCGCAAGTCTGGACTTGCAGTGAATTGAACGTACCTATGATAATACAGTTTCAAGTAGGTACCTTACAAAATGGAAATTAGGTTTATACTAAGGTATCTTAAAACTAAGGTTAAAAGTTAACAATGTTGACTAAAAGATGGTAAGTCAATGATTTCGGCACTTGAAAACATAACTTTAATTACAAAAACCATTGAAACGAAATGAATTACTTTACTCAAGTAACAAGTCGGCAAAATTAGTTTGGTCATTGATTAGTAAATCTATGTTAGCTGATTGTATGTAAATAATATCTAAGAAATCTAAAATGAATTTATTCGATGGATTACTTAAGGCGCCTAAGGAGAGCGCTATAATTAGGAATCGGCAAACAGAATTATATCAAATACGGTTGCTTAATGTTTGTCATACCATAGTGAGACTTATGGCCCCCATACACGCAACAGTATACTTGCGCAAGTCTGGACTTGCAGTGAATTGAACGTACCTATGATAATACAGTTTCAAGTAGGTACCTTACAAAATGGAAATTAGGTTTATACTAAGGTATCTTAAAACTAAGGTTAAAAGTTAACAATGTTGACTAAAAGATGGTAAGTCAATGATTTCGGCACTTGAAAACATAACTTTAATTACAAAAAACCATTGAAACGAAATGAATTACTTTACTCAAGTAACAAGTCGGCAAAATTAGTTTGGTCATTGATTAGTAAATCTATGTTAGCTGATTGTATGTAAATAATATCTAAGAAATCTAAAATGAATTTATTCGATGGATTACTTAAGGCGCCTAAGGAGAGCGCTATAATTAGGAATAGGCAAACAAAATTATATCAAATACGGTTGCTTAATGTTTGTCATACCATAGTGAGACTTATGGCCCCCATACACGCAACAGTATACTTGCGCAAGTCTGGATGGGAATGAATACCATGTAACAGTTTCAAGTAGGTACCTTACAAAATGGAAATTAGGTTTATACTAAGGTATCTTAAAACTAAGGTTAAAAGTTAACAATGTTGACTAAAAGATGGTAAGTCAATGATTTCGGCACTTGAAAACATAACTTTAATTACAAAAAACCATTGAAACGAAATGAATTACTTATACTCAAGTAACAAGTCGGCAAAATTAGTTTGGTCATTGATTAGTAAATCTATGTTAGCTGATTGTATGTAAATAATATCTAAGAAATCTAAAATGAATTTATTCGATGGATTACTTAAGGCGCCTAAGGAGAGCGCTATAATTAGGAATCGGCAAACAGAATTATATCAAATACGGTTGCTTAATGTTTGTCATACCATAGTGAGACTTATGGCCCCCATACACGCAACAGTATACTTGCGCAAGTCTGGACTTGCAGTGAATTGAACGTACCTATGATAATACAGTTTCAAGTAGGTACCTTACAAAATGGAAATTAGGTTTATACTAAGGTATCTTAAAACTAAGGTTAAAAGTTAACAATGTTGACTAAAAGATGGTAAGTCAATGATTTCGGCACTTGAAAACATAACTTTAATTACAAAAACCATTGAAACGAAATGAATTACTTTACTCAAGTAACAAGTCGGCAAAATTAGTTTGGTCATTGATTAGTAAATCTATGTTAGCTGATTGTATGTAAATAATATCTAAGAAATCTAAAATGAATTTATTCGATGGATTACTTAAGGCGCCTAAGGAGAGCGCTATAATTAGGAATCGGCAAACAGAATTATATCAAATACGGTTGCTTAATGTTTGTCATACCATAGTGAGACTTATGGCCCCCATACACGCAACAGTATACTTGCGCAAGTCTGGACTTGCAGTGAATTGAACGTACCTATGATAATACAGTTTCAAGTAGGTACCTTACAAAATGGAAATTAGGTTTATACTAAGGTATCTTAAAACTAAGGTTAAAAGTTAACAATGTTGACTAAAAGATGGTAAGTCAATGATTTCGGCACTTGAAAACATAACTTTAATTACAAAAACCATTGAAACGAAATGAATTACTTATACTCAAGTAACAAGTCGGCAAAATTAGTTTGGTCATTGATTAGTAAATCTATGTTAGCTGATTGTATGTAAATAATATCTAAGAAATCTAAAATGAATTTATTCGATGGATTACTTAAGGCGCCTAAGGAGAGCGCTATAATTAGGAATAGGCAAACAGAATTATATCAAATACGGTTGCTTAATGTTTGTCATACCATAGTGAGACTTATGGCCCCCATACACGCAACAGTATACTTGCGCAAGTCTGGACTTGCAGTGAATTGAACGTACCTATGATAATACAGTTTCAAGTAGGTACCTTACAAAATGGAAATTAGGTTTATACTAAGGTATCTTAAAACTAAGGTTAAAAGTTAACAATGTTGACTAAAAGATGGTAAGTCAATGATTTCGGCACTTGAAAACATAACTTTAATTACAAAAACCATTGAAACGAAATGAATTACTTATACTCAAGTAACAAGTCGGCAAAATTAGTTTGGTCATTGATTAGTAAATCTATGTTAGCTGATTGTATGTAAATAATATCTAAGAAATCTAAAATGAATTTATTCGATGGATTACTTAAGGCGCCTAAGGAGAGCGCTATAATTAGGAATCGGCAAACAGAATTATATCAAATACGGTTGCTTAATGTTTGTCATACCATAGTGAGACTTATGGCCCCCATACACGCAACAGTATACTTGCGCAAGTCTGGACTTGCAGTGAATTGAACGTACCTATGATAATACAGTTTCAAGTAGGTACCTTACAAAATGGAAATTAGGTTTATACTAAGGTATCTTAAAACTAAGGTTAAAAGTTAACAATGTTGACTAAAAGATGGTAAGTCAATGATTTCGGCACTTGAAAACATAACTTTAATTACAAAAACCATTGAAACGAAATGAATTACTTTACTCAAGTAACAAGTCGGCAAAATTAGTTTGGTCATTGATTAGTAAATCTATGTTAGCTGATTGTATGTAAATAATATCTAAGAAATCTAAAATGAATTTATTCGATGGATTACTTAAGGCGCCTAAGGAGAGCGCTATAATTAGGAATCGGCAAACAGAATTATATCAAATACGGTTGCTTAATGTTTGTCATACCATAGTGAGACTTATGGCCCCCATACACGCAACAGTATACTTGCGCAAGTCTGGACTTGCAGTGAATTGAACGTACCTATGATAATACAGTTTCAAGTAGGTACCTTACAAAATGGAAATTAGGTTTATACTAAGGTATCTTAAAACTAAGGTTAAAAGTTAACAATGTTGACTAAAAGATGGTAAGTCAATGATTTCGGCACTTGAAAACATAACTTTAATTACAAAAACCATTGAAACGAAATGAATTACTTTACTCAAGTAACAAGTCGGCAAAATTAGTTTGGTCATTGATTAGTAAATCTATGTTAGCTGATTGTATGTAAATAATATCTAAGAAATCTAAAATGAATTTATTCGATGGATTACTTAAGGCGCCTAAGGAGAGCGCTATAATTAGGAATAGGCAAACAGAATTATATCAAATACGGTTGCTTAATGTTTGTCATACCATAGTGAGACTTATGGCCCCCATACACGCAACAGTATACTTGCGCAAGTCTGGACTTGCAGTGAATTGAACGTACCTATGATAATACAGTTTCAAGTAGGTACCTTACAAAATGGAAATTAGGTTTATACTAAGGTATCTTAAAACTAAGGTTAAAAGTTAACAATGTTGACTAAAAGATGGTAAGTCAATGATTTCGGCACTTGAAAACATAACTTTAATTACAAAAACCATTGAAACGAAATGAATTACTTTACTCAAGTAACAAGTCGGCAAAATTAGTTTGGTCATTGATTAGTAAATCTATGTTAGCTGATTGTATGTAAATAATATCTAAGAAATCTAAAATGAATTTATTCGATGGATTACTTAAGGCGCCTAAGGAGAGCGCTATAATTAGGAATCGGCAAACAGAATTATATCAAATACGGTTGCTTAATGTTTGTCATACCATAGTGAGACTTATGGCCCCCATACACGCAACAGTATACTTGCGCAAGTCTGGACTTACAAACCAACAGAAAAACACCAAAAACTGCACCAAAAACTTTACTGGTGCAGTTTTTGGTGTTTTTCTGTTAGTTAAATAGACGCTGCAGTTGGTGATCCTTTCCTTTGACTGGACTTACAAAATGGAAATTAGGTTTATACTAAGGTATCTTAAAACTAAGGTTAAAAGTTAACAATGTTGACTAAAAGATGGTAAGTCAATGATTTCGGCACTTGAAAACATAACTTTAATTACAAAAAACCATTGAAACGAAATGAATTACTTTACTCAAGTAACAAGTCGGCAAAATTAGTTTGGTCATTGATTAGTAAATCTATGTTAGCTGATTGTATGTAAATAATATCTAAGAAATCTAAAATGAATTTATTCGATGGATTACTTAAGGCGCCTAAGGAGAGCGCTATAATTAGGAATAGGCAAACAAAATTATATCAAATACGGTTGCTTAATGTTTGTCATACCATAGTGAGACTAATGGCCCCCATACACGCAACAGTATACTTGCGCAAGTCTGGACTTACAAAATGGAAATTAGGTTTATACTAAGGTATCTTAAAACTAAGGTTAAAAGTTAACAATGTTGACTAAAAGATGGTAAGTCAATGATTTCGGCACTTGAAAACATAACTTTAATTACAAAAACCATTGAAACGAAATGAATTACTTATACTCAAGTAACAAGTCGGCAAAATTAGTTTGGTCATTGATTAGTAAATCTATGTTAGCTGATTGTATGTAAATAATATCTAAGAAATCTAAAATGAATGTATTCGATGGATTACTTAAGGCGCCTAAGGAGAGCGCTATAATTAGGAATAGGCAAACAAAATTATATCAAATACGGTTGCTTAATGTTTGTCATACCATAGTGAGACTAATGGCCCCCATACACGCAACAGTATACTTGCGCAAGTCTGGACTTGCAGTGAATTGAACGTACCTATGATAATATAGTTTCAAGTAGGTACCTTACAAAATGGAAATTAGGTTTATACTAAGGTATCTTAAAACTAAGGTTAAAAGTTAACAATGTTGACTAAAAGATGGTAAGTCAATGATTTCGGCACTTGAAAACATAACTTTAATTACAAAAACCATTGAAACGAAATGAATTACTTTACTTAAGTAACAAGTCGGCAAAATTAGTTTGGTCATTGATTAGTAAATCTATGTTAGCTGATTGTATGTAAATAATATCTATAGAAATCTAAAATGAATTTATTCGATGGATTACTTAAGGCGCCTAAGGAGAGCGCTATAATTAGGAATAGGCAAACAAAATTATATCAAATACGGTTGCTTAATGTTTGTCATACCATAGTGACACTAATGGCCCCCATACACGCAACAGTATACTTGCGCAAGTCTGGACTTGCAGTGAATTGAACGTACCTATGATAATACAGTTTCAAGTAGGTACCTTACAAAATGGAAATTAGGTTTATACTAAGGTATCTTAAAACTAAGGTTAAAAGTTAACAATGTTGACTAAAAGATGGTAAGTCAATGATTTCGGCACTTGAAAACATAACTTTAATTACAAAAACCATTGAAACGAAATGAATTACTTTACTTAAGTAACAAGTCGGCAAAATTAGTTTGGTCATTGATTAGTAAATCTATGTTAGCTGATTGTATGTAAATAATATCTAAGAAATCTAAAATGAATTTATTCGATGGATTACTTAAGGCGCCTAAGGAGAGCGCTATAATTAGGAATCGGCAAACAGAATTATATCAAATACGGTTGCTTAATGTTTGTCATACCATAGTGAGACTTATGGCCCCCATACACGCAACAGTATACTTGCGCAAGTCTGGACTTGCAGTGAATTGAACGTACCTATGATAATATAGTTTCAAGTAGGTACCTTACAAAATGGAAATTAGGTTTATACTAAGGTATCTTAAAACTAAGGTTAAAAGTTAACAATGTTGACTAAAAGATGGTAAGTCAATGATTTCGGCACTTGAAAACATAACTTTAATTACAAAAAACCATTGAAACGAAATGAATTACTTATACTCAAGTAACAAGTCGGCAAAATTAGTTTGGTCATTGATTAGTAAATCTATGTTAGCTGATTGTATGTAAATAATATCTAAGAAATCTAAAATGACTGTATTCGATGGATTACTTAAGGCGCCTAAGGAGAGCGCTATAATAGACTTGTTAAGTGTGACGTCAATCGATTAAATTGCAACAATGCTGTGTTTCCAAACAAAACAAATAAACATAACCTCATTTATCCCAGAGTTATACGTATAGGTTATACGAATTTTTATTCAACTACATTAAGAATACAAAGGAGCCTTCGAATATGAATCATATAGTAAAAATATCAGAAATAACATTATTTTTTAATGATGACCCAAAATTAATACAGCGAGGAGAAAATGCGTTAGAGTCAAACCACGTTTTTACTGCAATATTTGATAAGGAATTAAAAATGATTAAAGGTACCATTATCGCTAGTATGAAGAAGAAAATTTACAAAGTTGAAGTAAGTGAAAAGATTTAATATAAGTAAGTGATTAAAATGCATATATTATAAATTTCTGGTAGCCTTTGATGACATGTGGCATATAACTAGTGCATTTTGTGAATGCCCCAGAGGCCTAGTTCGATGTCATCATATGGCAACTTTGCTACTATTTGCCCATTACAATTATTCTGCAACAGATACAAGTTGCAAGTGGTCAGCACCAAAAGGTAATAAACATTATGATACTAAAACCATGTCCGATTTATACCCACCTCGAAACCTTATAAAGCCACTACATCTAATTTAACAGATTCTGTTGTGGAACAATTTAAAAACAAATTAAGTGTTTTTGAGGAATCAGTTGGATTTGGGTGGTTGTTATCTGATAGCAGTGACTTGAATGAAGAGATTATAAATATCGAAGATATTATTTTCTCAGACGAATTTGCTAAACGTGATGTAACTTATTTCAAAGAGAGGGTTACTCTAACACAACAACAAATCTTATTAATAGCAGAAGCGACAATAGGCCAAAGTAGTAATTATAGGTGGTTGATGTGGCGGAAAACCGGTTAACAGCTAGTAATTTTGAATTGTGCTTAAAGCTTGTGCCAGGAATAGATTTCACCATCCTT
This sequence comes from Abscondita cerata, assembly GCA_030710515.1. Taxonomy (NCBI): domain Eukaryota; kingdom Metazoa; phylum Arthropoda; class Insecta; order Coleoptera; family Lampyridae; genus Abscondita; species Abscondita cerata. The sequence continues at coordinate 27,631 of JALBCR010001884.1, forward strand.
ATTTAAAACCTTGGTAAGTCATTTTTAACTAATTTTCAATAAACTTAAGTGAAAAATACGGAGAACTAAAGAAATAGTCAAAATGTTTTACAATTATTTATACCTAACTGGTCATTGTGAATTAGTTCAGAACAGTAAAAAAAATTTAAAATTATTATAAATGTATCATGCTTTTAGACAAATGCTTACAACTTAGACAACGTTAAAAGCATACAATGGGGCCGAGACCACGAACAAGATGGTATTGAAGCGTTTGAAAGGACTTTTAATAAAAAAATTGAAAAAACAAACTGGAATTTCGTTGCATGAGTGCGGGTTCTTAGGAGCTAGCCCAGATGGACTTATCAATGAAGATGCACTGGTTGAAATTAAATGTCCATACAAGTATCGATCCACTTCAATACTACAAAATATTACGAATAGCAAAACCTACATTGTGTATGTTAATGAAGATGGAAGTGTTGAAATTAACAAGGAACACATTTATTATATACAAATACAAGGAATGCTGTCTATCACAAAAAGAAGTTTGTGTTATTTAGTTATATGGACTCCTATTGACGTTTTAATAACAAAAATTGAGGCAGAAGATTTTAATTCTAAAATAAATATTTTACAAACATTTTATATTAATCATTATTTACAGTTTTTATGTAGCGAGAATAAGGAAAATGTAAATTGTTAATCTTATTTTATGTGTAAATAATATAATAATTCATAATTCTTCATCCGTTATTTTAATTAGTGGAAACTGCATATTCGTCAGTGCAGAGATGACTTGGAAAATTACAGTAGCCTGTGGAAGTAACTTATGTGACAACCCTGTTAGAATTCGGTAGCATTTTATCCTACGAATTGCTCGCTCTACATGAATTCTTGCAGATGCTATTGCTTTTGTCTGCATTACTTGCATAGGAGTAAACTGTGTGGTGTTCAAAACGGAGGAATATTTAAATTAACTCCTTGTGGCAATAAATCTTGAATCAAAAACCCTTTATCTGCAAGGATTAAGTCTCCTGGTACTAGCTGGGATATAATATTGGAGTCGGAAACAATCTTTTTATCAGACAAACTGCCTGGATACAAATCACTCACAAATGTGACCACTCCATTTGGTGCTACGCCTATTAAGGCTTTCAATGTGTTGTGGTGTTTGTAATGGCTGAACATTTTTTTGGATATCCATTGACCGGGGTTTTATTGTTGCGATTTCAGTGCAATCTAAAATAATTCTACAATTTGTGAATGTTGAAAAAGATGAAGGCAAGCACGATTGATTTTTACTTCTTGAAGGTATTTTTGCCATAAATTGTAAATACAAAGTCTCATGTAAGACATGTATCCACGTTATAAAGATGTTTGAAACAGTCGCAACACTAATATTAAAACGGAAAGCTAGATCTTTATACAGCAAATTCAATCTAAGTTTCATTAAGGTTAGAAACAACTGGTCTTTTTTTGGAATACTTGCCACAGTCCAACCATTGTAATATTTAATTTCGATATTGTCAAACAGTTCAAACATGGTGTTAAATAAATATTGATTTGGTATACCCGTGTAACACATTATTAAAGAATCGTTGTCTGAAATATGTTGAAATGAAAATCTTGACTGAGAATTAGCTATTTTTTTTTGTAAACTTTCAATATCTCGTTTAAGAAAGTAGTTGTCTGCTTCATATAAAGAAAAGACATTCAAATTGATTCCTTTCAGTTGATTTACTACTTTCAGAAACAGGCGAAGATGAAGTTTTAACTTCAAAGTAGAAGGTAACGGTTCTTCGATTCTTTGACACCTATTAAATAAGTGATAAGTAATTAATTAGTTTTCAATTAAAAGAATGCTTACTGATGTTGAGTAACATTAACGTTTATTTTATCCACTATTTTTTCAGATCCATTTCTTTTTGATTCTTTAATGTCTTTGACAATTAATTTATTCTCAACTAGTTTAAAATGACAGCTACATACTAATGACCAACATGATGGTAGTCGATCACTTCTCCTGTAAATCAATGTTTCTCAATTTTCGATTGTAATATAAAAAACATTATTTAGTCAGACAAGATCGAAGTTAAACACGTACCCTAATGACTTAATCCATTGTTCTCGTTCAACCGGGTTTTTGGAAATCTATAAAATTGACATGTTTTTTTCACTATAGTGGTTGCAGACAAAACACATAACCATTTTCTTAACCAGATCTCACAAATATATATATTTTAAATTGTAATCTTCTTATAAAAGAGGTTAAATTTTACTGACAACAGGTTGTTTGGAAACAATAGCGGCGTTGCAATTTTACAAACTGACGTCATCACTTACAAGTGAATTAGGAATCGGCAAACAAAATTATATCAAATACGGTTGCTTAATGTTTGTCATACCATAGTGAGACTTATGGCCCCCCATACACGCAACAGTATACTTGCGCAAGTCTGGACTTGCAGTGAATTGAACGTACCTATGATAATACAGTTTCAAGTAGGTACCTTACAAAATGGAAATTAGGTTTATACTAAGGTATCTTAAAACTAATGTTAAAAGTTAACAATGTTGACTAAAGATGGTAAGTCAATGATTTCGGCACTTGAAAACATAACTTTAATTACAAAAACCATTGAAACGAAATGAATTACTTATACTTAAGTAACAAGTCGGCAAAATTAGTTTGGTCATTGATTAGTAAATCTATGTTAGCTGATTGTATGTAAATAATATCTAAGAAATCTAAAATTACTGTATTCAATGGATTACTTAAGGCGCCTAAGGAGAGCGCTATAATTAGGAATAGGCAAACAAAATTATATCAAATACGGTTGCTTAATGTTTGTCATACCATAGTGAGACTAATGGCCCCCATACACGCAACAGTATACTTGCGGAAGTCTGGACTTGCAGTGAATTGAACGTACCTATGATAATATAGTTTCAAGTAGGTACCTTACAAAATGGAAATTAGGTTTATACTAAGGTATCCTAAAACTAAGGTTAAAAGTTAACAATGTTGACTAAAAGATGGTAAGTCAATGATTTCGGCACTTGAAAACATAACTTTAATAAAAAAAACATTGAAACGAAATGAATTACTTTACTTAAGTAACAAGTCGGCAAAATTAATTTGGTCATTGATTAGTAAATCTATGTTAGCTGATTGTATGTAAATAATGTCTATAGAATCTGAAATGAATTTATTCGATGGATTACTTAAGGCGCCTAAGGAGAGCGCTATAATTAGGAATAGGCAAACAAAATTATATCAAATACGGTTGCTTAATGTTTGTCATACCATAGTGAGACTAATGGCCGCCATACACGCAACAGTATACTTGCGCAAGTCTGGACTTGCAGTGAATTGAAAGTACCTATGATAATACAGTTTCAAGTAGGTACCTTACAAAATGAAAATTAGGTTTATACTAAGGTATCCTAAAACTAAGGTTAAAAGTTAACAATGTTGACTAAAAGATGGTAAGTCAATGATTTCGGCACTTGAAAACATAACTTTAATAAAAAAACCATTGAAACGAAATGAATTACTTTACTTAAGTAACAAGTCGGCAAAATTAGTTTGGTCATTGATTAGTAAATCTATGTTAGCTGATTGTATGTAAATAATATCTAAGAAATCTAAAATGAATTTATTCGATGGATTACTTAAGGCGCCTAAGGAGAGCGCTATAATTAGGAATCGGCAAACAGAATTATATCAAATACGGTTGCTTAATGTTTGTCATACCATAGTGAGACTAATGGCCCCCATACACGCAACAGTATACTTGCGCAAGTCTGGACTTGCAGTGAATTGAACGTACCTATGATAATATAGTTTCAAGTAGGTACCTTACAAAATTGGAAATTAGGTTTATACTAAGGTATCTTAAAACTAAAGTTAAAAGTTAACAATGTTGACTAAAAGATGGTAAGTCAATGAATTCGGCACTTGAAAACATAACTTTAATCACAAAAAACCATTGAAACGAAATGAATTACTTATACTCAAGTAACAAGTCGGCAAAATTAGTTTGGTCATTGATTAGTAAATCTATGTTAGCTGATGGTATGTAAATAATATCTAAGAAATCTAAAATGACTGTATTCGATGGATTACTTAAGGCGCCTAAGGAGAGCGCTATAATAGACTTGTTAAGTGTGACGTCAATCGATTAAATTGCAACAATGCTGTGTTTCCAAACAAAACAAATAAACATAACCTCATTTATCCCAGAGTTATACGTATAGGTTATACGAATTTTTATTCAACTACATTAAGAATACAAAGGAGCCTTCGAATATGAATCATATAGTAAAAATATCAGAAATAACATTATTTTTTAATGATGACCCAAAATTAATACAGCGAGGAGAAAATGCGTTAGAGTCAAACCACGTTTTACTGCAATATTTGATAAGGAATTAAAAATGATTAAAGGTACCATTATCGCTAGTATGAAGAAGAAAATTTACAAAGTTGAAGTAAGTGAAAAGATTTAATATAAGTAAGTGATTAAAATGCATATATTATAAATTTCTGGTAGCCTTTGATGACATGTGGCATATAACTAGTGCATTTTGTGAATGCCCCAGAGGCCTAGTTCGATGTCATCATATGGCAACTTTGCTACTATTTGCCCATTACAATTATTCTGCAACAGATACAAGTTGCAAGTGGTCAGCACCAAAAGGTAATAAACATTATGATACTAAAACCATGTCCGATTTATACCCACCTCCGAAACCTTATAAAGCCACTACATCTAATTTAACAGATTCTGTTGTGGAACAATTTAAAAAACAAATTAAGTGTTTTTGAGGAATCAGTTGGATTTGGGTGGTTGTTATCTGATAGCAGTGACTTGAATGAAGAGATTATAAATTATCGAAGATATTATTTTCTCAGACGAATTTGCTAAACGTGATGTAACTTATTTCAAAGAGAGGGTTACTCTAACACAACAACAAATCTTATTAATAGCAGAAGCGACAATAGGCCAAAGTAGTAATTATAGGTGGTTGATGTGGCGGAAAAACCGGTTAACAGCTAGTAATTTTGGAATTGTGCTTAAAGCTTGTGCCAGGAATAGATTTCCACCATCCTTATTTAAAACCTTGGTAAGTCATTTTTAACTAATTTTCAATAAACTTAAGTGAAAAATACGGAGAACTAAAGAAATAGTCAAAAATGTTTTACAATTATTTATACCTAACTGGTCATTGTGAATTAGTTCAGAACAGTAAAAAAAATTTAAAATTATTATAAATGTATCATGCTTTTTAGACAAATGCTTACAACTTAGACAACGTTAAAAGCATACAATGGGGCCGAGACCACGAACAAGATGGTATTGAAGCGTTTGAAAGGACTTTTAATAAAAAAAATTGAAAAAACTGGAATTTGGTTGCATGAGTGCGGGTTCTTAGGAGCTAGCCCAGATGGACTTATCAATGAAGATGCACTGGTTGAAATTAAATGTCCATACAAGTATCGATCCACTTCAATACTACAAGATATTACGAATAGCAAAACCTACATTGTGTATGTTAATGAAGATGGAAGTGTTGAAATTAACAAGGAACACATTTATTATATACAAATACAAGGAATGCTGTCTATCACAAAAAGAAGTTTGTGTTATTTAGTTATATGGACTCCTATTGACGTTTTAATAACAAAAATTGAGGCAGAAGATTTTAATTCTAAAATAAATATTTTACAAACATTTTATATTAATCATTATTTACAGTTTTTATGTAGCGAGAATAAGGAAAATGTAAATTGTTAATCTTATTTTATGTGTAAATAATATAATAATTCATAATTCTTCATCCGTTATTTTAATTAGTGGAAACTGCATATTCGTCAGTGCAGAGATGACTTGGAAAATTACAGTAGCCTGTGGAAGTAACTTATGTGACAACCCTGTTAGAATTCGGTAGCATTTTATCCTACGAATTGCTCGCTCTACATGAATTCTTGCAGATGCTATTGCTTTTGTCTGCATTACTTGCATAGGAGTAAACTGTGTGGTGTTCAAAAACGGAGGAATATTTAAATTAACTCCTTGTGGCAATAAATCTTGAATCAAAAAACCCTTTATCTGCAAGGATTAAGTCTCCTGGTACTAGCTGGGATATAATATTGGAGTCGGAAACAATCTTTTTATCAGACAAACTGCCTGGATACAAATCACTCACAAATGTGACCACTCCATTTGGTGCTACGCCTATTAAGGCTTTCAATGTGTTGTGGTGTTTGTAATGGCTGAACATTTTTTTGGATATCCATTGACCGGGGTTTTATTGTTGCGATTTCAGTGCAATCTAAAATAATTCTACAATTTGTGAATGTTGAAAAAGATGAAGGCAAACACGATTGATTTTTACTTCTTGAAGGTATTTTTGCCATAAATTGTAAATACAAAGTCTCATGTAAGACATGTATCCACGTTATAAAGATGTTTGAAACAGTCGCAACACTAATATTAAAACGGAAAGCTAGATCTTTATACAGCAAATTAAATCTAAGTTTCATTAAGGTTAGAAACAACTGGTCTTTTTGGAATACTTGCCACAGTCCAACCATTGTAATATTTAATTTCGATATTGTCAAACAGTTCAAACATGGTGTTAAATAAATATTGATTTGGTATACCCGTGTAACACATTATTAAAGAATCGTTGTCTGAAATATGTTGAAATGAAAATCTTGACTGAGAATTAGCTATTTTTTTTGTAAACTTTCAATATCTCGTTTAAGAAAGTAGTTGTCTGCTTCATATAAAGAAAGACATTCAAATTGATTCCTTTCAGTTGATTTACTACTTTCAGAAACAGGCGAAGATGAAGTTTTAACTTCAAAGTAGATGGTAACGGTTCTTCGATTCTTTGACACCTATTAAATAAGTGATAAGTAATTAATTAGTTTTCAATTAAAAGAATGCTTACTGATGTTGAGTAACATTAACGTTTATTTTATCCACTATTTTTTCAGATCCATTTCTTTTGATTCTTTAATGTCTTTGACAATTAATTTATTCTCAACTAGTTTAAAATGACAGCTACATACTAATGACCAACATGATGGTAGTCGATCACTTCTCCTGTAAATCAATGTTTCTCAATTTTTCGATTGTAATATAAAAAACATTATTTAGTCAGACAAGATCGAAGTTAAACACGTACCCTAATGACTTAATCCATTGTTCTCGTTCAACCGGGTTTTTTGGAAATCTATAAAATTGACATGTTTTTTTCTCACTATAGTGGTTGCAGACAAAACACATAACCATTTTCTTAACCAGATCTCACAAATATATATATTTTAAATTGTAATCTTCTTATAAAAGAGGTTAAATTTTACTGACAACAGGTTGTTTGGAAACAATAGCGGCGTTGCAATTTTACAAACTGACGTCATCACTTAACAAGTGAATTAGGAATCGGCAAACAAAATTATATCAAATACGGTTGCTTAATGTTTTGTCATACCATAGTGAGACTTATGGCCCCCATACACGCAACAGTATACTTGCGCAAGTCTGGACTTGCAGTGAATTGAACGTACCTATGATAATACAGTTTCAAGTAGGTACCTTACAAAATGGAAATTAGGTTTTTACTAAGGTATCTTAAAAGTAATGTTAAAAGTTAACAATGTTGACTAAAAGATGGTAAGTCAATGATTTCGGCACTTGAAAACATAACTTTAATTACAAAAAACCATTGAAACGAAATGAATTACTTATACTTAAGTAACAAGTCGGCAAAATTAGTTTGGTCATTGATTAGTAAATCTATGTTAGCTGATTGTATGTAAATAATATCTAAGAAATCTAAAATGAATGTATTCGATGGATTACTTAAGGCGCCTAAAGAGAGCGCTATAATTAGGAATCGGCAAACAGAATTATATTAAATACGGTTGCTTAATGTTTTTCATACCATAGTGAGACTTATGGCCCACATACACGCAACAGTATACTTGCACAAGTCTGGACTTACAAACCAACAGAAAAACACCAAAAACTGCACCAAAAACTTTACTGGTGCAGTTTTTGGTGTTTTTCTGTTAGTTAAATAGACGCTGCAGTTGGTGTTCCTTTCCTTTGACTGGACTTACAAAATGGAAATTAGGTTTATACTAAGGTATCTTAAAACTAAGGTTAAAAGTTAACAATGTTGACTAAAAGATGGTAAGTCAATGAATTCGGCACTTGAAAACATAACTTTAATTACAAAAACCATTGAAACGAAATGAATTACTTTACTCAAGTAACAAGTCGGCAAAATTAGTTTGGTCATTGATTAGTAAATCTATGTTAGCTGATTGTATGTAAATAATATCTAAGAAATCTAAAATGAATTTATTCGATGGATTACTTAAGGCGCCTAAGGAGAGCGCTATAATTAGGAATAGGCAAACAAATTATATCAAATACGGTTGCTTAATGTTTGTCATACCATAGTGAGACTTATGGCCCCCATACACGCAACAGTATACTTGCGCAAGTCTGGACTTACAAAATGGAAATTAGGTTTATACTAAGGTATCTTAAAACTAAGGTTAAAAGTTAACAATGTTGACTAAAAGATGGTAAGTCAATGATTTCGGCACTTGAAAACATAACTTTAATTACAAAAACCATTGAAACGAAATGAATTACTTATACTCAAGTAACAAGTCGGCAAAATTAGTTTGGTCATTGATTAGTAAATCTATGTTAGCTGATTGTATGTAAATAATATCTAAGAAATCTAAAATGAATTTATTCGATGGATTACTTAAGGCGCCTAAGGAGAGCGCTATAATTAGGAATAGGCAAACAAAATTATATCAAATACGGTTGCTTAATGTTTGTCATACCATAGTGAGACTAATGGCCCCCATACACGCAACAGTATACTTGCGCAAGTCTGGACTTGCAGTGAATTGAACGTACCTATGATAATACAGTTTCAAGTAGGTACCTTACAAAATGGAAATTAGGTTTATACTAAGGTATCTTAAAACTAAGGTTAAAAGTTAACAATGTTGACTAAAAGATGGTAAGTCAATGATTTCGGCACTTGAAAACATAACTTTAATTACAAAAACCATTGAAACGAAATGAATTACTTTACTCAAGTAACAAGTCGGCAAAATTAGTTTGGTCATTGATTAGTAAATCTATGTTAGCTGATTGTATGTAAATAATATCTAAGAAATCTAAAATGAATTTATTCGATGGATTACTTAAGGCGCCTAAGGAGAGCGCTATAATTAGGAATCGGCAAACAGAATTATATCAAATACGGTTGCTTAATGTTTGTCATACCATAGTGAGACTAATGGCCCCCATACACGCAACAGTATACTTGCGCAAGTCTGGACTTACAAACCAACAGAAAAACACCAAAAACTTTACTGGTGCAGTTTTTGGTGTTTTTCTGTTTGGTTACATAGAGCTGCAGTTGGTGTTCCTTCCTTTGACTGGACTTACAAAATGGAAATTAGGTTTATACTAAGGTATATTAAAACTAAGGTTAAAAGTTAACAATGTTGACTAATAGATGGTAAGTCAATGAATTAAAAGTTAACAATGTTTACTAAAAGATGGTAAGTCAATGATTTCGGCACTTGAAAACATAACTTTAATTACAAAAACCATTGAAACGAAATGAATTACTTATACTCAAGTAACAAGTCGGCAAAATTAGTTTGGTCATTGATTAGTAAATCTATGTTAGCTGATTGTATGTAAATAATATCTAAGAAATCTAAAATGAATTTATTCGATGGATTACTTAAGGCGCCTAAGGAGAGCGCTATAATTAGGAATAGGCAAACAAAATTATATCAAATACGGTTGCTTAATGTTTGTCATACCATAGTGAGACTTATGGCCCCCATACACGCAACAGTATACTTGCGCAAGTCTGGACTTACAAAATGGAAATTAGGTTTATACTAAGGTATCTTAAAACTAAGGTTAAAAGTTAACAATGTTGACTAAAAGATGGTAAGTCAATGATTTCGGCACTTGAAAACATAACTTTAATTACAAAAACCATTGAAACGAAATGAATTACTTATACTCAAGTAACAAGTCGGCAAAATTAGTTTGGTCATTGATTAGTAAATCTATGTTAGCTGATTGTATGTAAATAATATCTAAGAAATCTAAAATGAATTTATTCGATGGATTACTTAAGGCGCCTAAGGAGAGCGCTATAATTAGGAATAGGCAAACAAAATTATATCAAATACGGTTGCTTAATGTTTGTCATACCATAGTGAGACTTATGGCCCCCATACACGCAACAGTATACTTGCGCAAGTCTGGACCTTACAAAATGGAAATTAGGTTTATACTAAGGTATCTTAAAACTAAGGTTAAAAGTTAACAATGTTGACTAAAAGATGGTAAGTCAATGATTTCGGCACTTGAAAACAAACTTTAATTACAAAAACCATTGAAACGAAATGAATTACTTATACTCAAGTAACAAGTCGGCAAAATTAGTTTGGTCATTGATTAGTAAATCTATGTTAGCTGATTGTATGTAAATAATATCTAAGAAATCTAAAATGAATTTATTCGATGGATTACTTAAGGCGCCTAAGGAGAGCGCTATAATTAGGAATAGGCAAACAAAATTATATCAAATACGGTTGCTTAATGTTTGTCATACCATAGTGAGACTAATGGCCCCCATACACGCAACAGTATACTTGCGCAAGTCTGGACTTGCAGTGAATTGAACGTACCTATGATAATACAGTTTCAAGTAGGTACCTTACAAAATGGAAATTAGGTTTATACTAAGGTATCTTAAAACTAAGGTTAAAAGTTAACAATGTTGACTAAAAGATGGTAAGTCAATGATTTCGGCACTTGAAAACATAACTTTAATTACAAAAACCATTGAAACGAAATGAATTACTTATACTCAAGTAACAAGTCGGCAAAATTAGTTTGGTCATTGATTAGTAAATCTATGTTAGCTGATTGTATGTAAATAATATCTAAGAAATCTAAAATGAATTTATTCGATGGATTACTTAAGGCGCCTAAGGAGAGCGCTATAATTAGGAATAGGCAAACAAAATTATATCAAATACGGTTGCTTAATGTTTGTCATACCATAGTGAGACTAATGGCCCCCATACACGCAACAGTATACTTGCGCAAGTCTGGACTTGCAGTGAATTGAACGTACCTATGATAATACAGTTTCAAGTAGGTACCTTACAAAATGGAAATTAGGTTTATACTAAGGTATCTTAAAACTAAGGTTAAAAGTTAACAATGTTGACTAAAAGATGGTAAGTCAATGATTTCGGCACTTGAAAACATAACTTTAATTACAAAAACCATTGAAACGAAATGAATTACTTATACTCAAGTAACAAGTCGGCAAAATTAGTTTGGTCATTGATTAGTAAATCTATGTTAGCTGATTGTATGTAAATAATATCTAAGAAATCTAAAATGAATTTATTCGATGGATTACTTAAGGCGCCTAAGGAGAGCGCTATAATTAGGAATAGGCAAACAAAATTATATCAAATACGGTTGCTTAATGTTTGTCATACCATAGTGAGACTAATGGCCCCCATACACGCAACAGTATACTTGCGCAAGTCTGGACTTACAAACCAATAGAAAAACACCAAAACTTTACTGGTGCAGTTTTTGGTGTTTTTCTGTTGGTTACATAGACGCTGCAGTTGGTGTTCCTTCCTTTGACTGGACTTACAAAATGGAAATTAGGTTTATACTAAGGTATATTAAAACTAAGGTTAAAAGTTAACAATGTTGACTAATAGATGGTAAGTCAATGAATTAAAAGTTAACAATGTTTACTAAAAGATGGTAAGTCAATGAATTCGGCACTTGAAAACATAACTTTAATTACAAAAACCATTGAAACGAAATGAATTACTTATACTCAAGTAACAAGTCGGCAAAATTAGTTTGGTCATTGATTAGTAAATCTATGTTAGCTGATTGTATGTAAATAATATCTAAGAAATCTAAAATGAATTTATTCGATGGATTACTTAAGGCGCCTAAGGAGAGCGCTATAATTAGGAATAGGCAAACAGAATTATATCAAATACGGTTGCTTAATGTTTGTCATACCATAGTGAGACTTATGCCCCCATACACGCAACAGTATACTTGCGCAAGTCTGGACTTACAAAATGGAAATTAGGTTTATACTAAGGTATATTAAAACTAAGGTTAAAAGTTAACAATGTTGACTAAAAGATGGTAAGTCAATGAATTCGGCACTTGAAAACATAACTTTAATTACAAAAACCATTGAAACGAAATGAATTACTTATACTCAAGTAACAAGTCGGCAAAATTAGTTTGGTCATTGATTAGTAAATCTATGTTAGCTGATTGTATGTAAATAATATCTAAGAAATCTAAAATGAATTTATTCGATGGATTACTTAAGGCGCCTAAGGAGAGCGCTATAATTAGGAATAGGCAAACAAAATTATATCAAATACGGTTGCTTAATGTTTGTCATACCATAGTGAGACTTATGGCCCCATACACGCAACAGTATACTTGCGCAAGTCTGGACTTGCAGTGAATTGAACGTACCTATGATAATACAGTTTCAAGTAGGTACCTTACAAAATGGAAATTAGGTTTATACTAAGGTATCTTAAAACTAAGGTTAAAAGTTAACAATGTTGACTAAAAGATGGTAAGTCAATGATTTCGGCACTTGAAAACATAACTTTAATTACAAAAACCATTGAAACGAAATGAATTACTTATACTCAAGTAACAAGTCGGCAAAATTAGTTTGGTCATTGATTAGTAAATCTATGTTAGCTGATTGTATGTAAATAATATCTAAGAAATCTAAAATGAATTTATTCGATGGATTACTTAAGGCGCCTAAGGAGAGCGCTATAATTAGGAATAGGCAAACAGAATTATATCAAATACGGTTGCTTAATGTTTGTCATACCATAGTGAGACTTATGCCCCCATACACGCAACAGTATACTTGCGCAAGTCTGGACTTACAAAATGGAAATTAGGTTTATACTAAGGTATCTTAAAACTAAGGTTAAAAGTTAACAATGTTGACTAAAAGATGGTAAGTCAATGATTTCGGCACTTGAAAACATAACTTTAATTACAAAAACCATTGAAACGAAATGAATTACTTATACTCAAGTAACAAGTCGGCAAAATTAGTTTGGTCATTGATTAGTAAATCTATGTTAGCTGATTGTATGTAAATAATATCTAAGAAATCTAAAATGAATTTATTCGATGGATTACTTAAGGCGCCTAAGGAGAGCGCTATAATTAGGAATAGGCAAACAAAATTATATCAAATACGGTTGCTTAATGTTTGTCATACCATAGTGAGACTTATGCCCCCATACACGCAACAGTATACTTGCGCAAGTCTGGACTTGCAGTGAATTGAACGTACCTATGATAATACAGTTTCAAGTAGGTACCTTACAAAATGGAAATTAGGTTTATACTAAGGTATCTTAAAACTAAGGTTAAAAGTTAACAATGTTGACTAAAAGATGGTAAGTCAATGATTTCGGCACTTGAAAACATAACTTTAATTACAAAAACCATTGAAACGAAATGAATTACTTATACTCAAGTAACAAGTCGGCAAAATTAGTTTGGTCATTGATTAGTAAATCTATGTTAGCTGATTGTATGTAAATAATATCTAAGAAATCTAAAATGAATTTATTCGATGGATTACTTAAGGCGCCTAAGGAGAGCGCTATAATTAGGAATAGGCAAACAAAATTATATCAAATACGGTTGCTTAATGTTTGTCATACCATAGTGAGACTTATGGGCCCCATACACGCAACAGTATACTTGCGCAAGTCTGGACTTACAAAATGGAAATTAGGTTTATACTAAGGTATCTTAAAACTAAGGTTAAAAGTTAACAATGTTGACTAAAAGATGGTAAGTCAATGATTTCGGCACTTGAAAACATAACTTTAATTACAAAAACCATTGAAACGAAATGAATTACTTATACTCAAGTAACAAGTCGGCAAAATTAGTTTGGTCATTGATTAGTAAATCTATGTTAGCTGATTGTATGTAAATAATATCTAAGAAATCTAAAATGAATTTATTCGATGGATTACTTAAGGCGCCTAAGGAGAGCGCTATAATTAGGAATAGGCAAACAAAATTATATCAAATACGGTTGCTTTGTTTGTCATACCATAGTGAGACTAATGGCCCCCATACACGGAACAGTATACTTGCGCAAGTCTGGACTTACAAACCAACAGAAAAACACCAAAACTTTACTGGTGCAGTTTTTGGTGTTTTCTGTTGGTTATAACAGCTGCAGTTGGTGTTCCTTTGACTGGACTTACAAAATGGAAATTAGGTTTATACTAAGGTATCTTAAAACTAAGGTTAAAAGTTAACAATGTTGACTAAAAGATGGTAAGTCAATGATTTCGGCACTTGAAAACATAACTTTAATTACAAAAAACCATTGAAACGAAATGAATTACTTATACTCAAGTAACAAGTCGGCAAAATTAGTTTGGTCATTGATTAGTAAATCTATGTTAGCTGATTGTATGTAAATAATATCTAAGAAATCTAAAATGAATTTATTCGATGGATTACTTAAGGCGCCTAAGGAGAGCGCTATAATTAGGAATAGGCAAACAAAATTATATCAAATACGGTTGCTTAATGTTTGTCATACCATAGTGAGACTAATGGCCCCCATACACGCAACAGTATACTTGCGCAAGTCTGGACTTACAAACCAACAGAAAAACACCAAAACTTTACTGGTGCAGTTTTTGGTGTTTTTCTGTTGGTTACATAGACGCTGCAGTTGGTGTTCCTTTCCTTTGACTGGACTTACAAAATGGAAATTAGGTTTATACTAAGGTATATTAAAACTAAGGTTAAAAGTTAACAATGTTGACTAATAGATGGTAAGTCAATGAATTAAAAGTTAACAATGTTGACTAAAAGATGGTAAGTCAATGAATTCGGCACTTGAAAACATAACTTTAATTACAAAAAACCATTGAAACGAAATGAATTACTTATACTCAAGTAACAAGTCGGCAAAATTAGTTTGGTCATTGATTAGTAAATCTATGTTAGCTGATTGTATGTAAATAATATCTAAGAAATCTAAAATGAATTTATTCGATGGATTACTTAAGGCGCCTAAGGAGAGCGCTATAATTAGGAATAGGCAAACAAAATTATATCAAATACGGTTGCTTAATGTTTGTCATACCATAGTGAGACTTATGGCCCCCATACACGCAACAGTATACTTGCGCAAGTCTGGACTTACAAAATGGAAATTAGGTTTATACTAAGGTATCTTAAAACTAAGGTTAAAAGTTAACAATGTTGACTAAAAGATGGTAAGTCAATGATTTCGGCACTTGAAAACATAACTTTAATTACAAAAACCATTGAAACGAAATGAATTACTTATACTCAAGTAACAAGTCGGCAAAATTAGTTTGGTCATTGATTAGTAAATCTATGTTAGCTGATTGTATGTAAATAATATCTAAGAAATCTAAAATGAATTTATTCGATGGATTACTTAAGGCGCCTAAGGAGAGCGCTATAATTAGGAATAGGCAAACAAAATTATATCAAATACGGTTGCTTAATGTTTGTCATACCATAGTGAGACTTATGGCCCCATACACGCAACAGTATACTTGCGCAAGTCTGGACTTACAAAATGGAAATTAGGTTTATACTAAGGTATCTTAAAACTAAGGTTAAAAGTTAACAATGTTGACTAAAGATGGTAAGTCAATGATTTCGGCACTTGAAAACAACTTTAATTACAAAAACCATTGAAACGAAATGAATTACTTATACTCAAGTAACAAGTCGGCAAAATTAGTTTGGTCATTGATTAGTAAATCTATGTTAGCTGATTGTATGTAAATAATATCTAAGAAATCTAAAATGAATTTATTCGATGGATTACTTAAGGCGCCTAAGGAGAGCGCTATAATTAGGAATAGGCAAACAAAATTATATCAAATACGGTTGCTTAATGTTTGTCATACCATAGTGAGACTTATGGCCCCATACACGCAACAGTATACTTGCGCAAGTCTGGACTTGCAGTGAATTGAACGTACCTATGATAATACAGTTTCAAGTAGGTACCTTACAAAATGGAAATTAGGTTTATACTAAGGTATCTTAAAACTAAGGTTAAAAGTTAACAATGTTGACTAAAAGATGGTAAGTCAATGATTTCGGCACTTGAAAACAACTTTAATTACAAAAAACCATTGAAACGAAATGAATTACTTATACTCAAGTAACAAGTCGGCAAAATTAGTTTGGTCATTGATTAGTAAATCTATGTTAGCTGATTGTATGTAAATAATATCTAAGAAATCTAAAATGAATTTATTCGATGGATTACTTAAGGCGCCTAAGGAGAGCGCTATAATTAGGAATAGGCAAACAAAATTATATCAAATACGGTTGCTTAATGTTTGTCATACCATAGTGAGACTAATGGCCCCATACACGCAACAGTATACTTGCGCAAGTCTGGACTTGCAGTGAATTGAACGTACCTATGATAATACAGTTTCAAGTAGGTACCTTACAAAATGGAAATTAGGTTTATACTAAGGTATCTTAAAACTAAGGTTAAAAGTTAACAATGTTGACTAAAAGATGGTAAGTCAATGATTTCGGCACTTGAAAACATAACTTTAATTACAAAAACCATTGAAACGAAATGAATTACTTATACTCAAGTAACAAGTCGGCAAAATTAGTTTGGTCATTGATTAGTAAATCTATGTTAGCTGATTGTATGTAAATAATATCTAAGAAATCTAAAATGAATTTATTCGATGGATTACTTAAGGCGCCTAAGGAGAGCGCTATAATTAGGAATAGGCAAACAAAATTATATCAAATACGGTTGCTTTGTTTGTCATACCATAGTGAGACTAATGGCCCCATACACGCAACAGTATACTTGCGCAAGTCTGGACTTACAAACCAACAGAAAAACACCAAAAACTTTACTGGTGCAGTTTTTGGTGTTTTTCTGTTGGTTACATAGACGCTGCAGTTGGTGTTCCTTCCTTGACTGGACTTACAAAATGGAAATTAGGTTTATACTAAGGTATCTTAAAACTAAGGTTAAAAGTTAACAATGTTGACTAAAAGATGGTAAGTCAATGATTTCGGCACTTGAAAACAACTTTAATTACAAAAAACCATTGAAACGAAATGAATTACTTATACTCAAGTAACAAGTCGGCAAAATTAGTTTGGTCATTGATTAGTAAATCTATGTTAGCTGATTGTATGTAAATAATATCTAAGAAATCTAAAATGAATTTATTCGATGGATTACTTAAGGCGCCTAAGGAGAGCGCTATAATTAGGAATAGGCAAACAAAATTATATCAAATACGGTTGCTTAATGTTTGTCATACCATAGTGAGACTAATGGCCCCCATACACGCAACAGTATACTTGCGCAAGTCTGGACTTACAAACCAAAAAACACCAAAAAACTTTACTGGTGCAGTTTTGGTGTTTTTCTGTTGATTAATACTGCAGTTGGTGTTCTTCCTTTGACTGGACTTACAAAATGGAAATTAGGTTTATACTAAGGTATCTTAAAACTAAGGTTAAAAGTTAACAATGTTGACTAAAAGATGGTAAGTCAATGATTTCGGCACTTGAAAACTAACTTTAATTACAAAAACCATTGAAACGAAATGAATTACTTATACTCAAGTAACAAGTCGGCAAAATTAGTTTGGTCATTGATTAGTAAATCTATGTTAGCTGATTGTATGTAAATAATATCTAAGAAATCTAAAATGAATTTATTCGATGGATTACTTAAGGCGCCTAAGGAGAGCGCTATAATTAGGAATAGGCAAACAAAATTATATCAAATACGGTTGCTTTGTTTGTCATACCATAGTGAGACTAATGGCCCCCATACACGGAACAGTATACTTGCGCAAGTCTGGACTTACAAACCAACAGAAAAACACCAAAAACTTTACTGGTGCAGTTTTTGGTGTTTTTCTGTTGGTTACATAGACGCTGCAGTTGGTGTTCCTTCCTTTGACTGGACTTACAAAATGGAAATTAGGTTTATACTAAGGTATATTAAAACTAAGGTTAAAAGTTAACAATGTTGACTAATAGATGGTAAGTCAATGAATTAAAAGTTAACAATGTTTACTAAAAGATGGTAAGTCAATGAATTCGGCACTTGAAAACATAACTTTAATTACAAAAACCATTGAAACGAAATGAATTACTTATACTCAAGTAACAAGTCGGCAAAATTAGTTTGGTCATTGATTAGTAAATCTATGTTAGCTGATTGTATGTAAATAATATCTAAGAAATCTAAAATGAATTTATTCGATGGATTACTTAAGGCGCCTAAGGAGAGCGCTATAATTAGGAATAGGCAAACAAAATTATATCAAATACGGTTGCTTAATGTTTGTCATACCATAGTGAGACTAATGGCCCCCATACACGCAACAGTATACTTGCGCAAGTCTGGACTTGCAGTGAATTGAACGTACCTATGATAATACAGTTTCAAGTAGGTACCTTACAAAATGGAAATTAGGTTTATACTAAGGTATCTTAAAACTAAGGTTAAAAGTTAACAATGTTGACTAAAAGATGGTAAGTCAATGATTTCGGCACTTGAAAACATAACTTTAATTACAAAAAACCATTGAAACGAAATGAATTACTTATACTCAAGTAACAAGTCGGCAAAATTAGTTTGGTCATTGATTAGTAAATCTATGTTAGCTGATTGTATGTAAATAATATCTAAGAAATCTAAAATGAATTTATTCGATGGATTACTTAAGGCGCCTAAGGAGAGCGCTATAATTAGGAATAGGCAAACAAAATTATATCAAATACGGTTGCTTAATGTTTGTCATACCATAGTGAGACTAATGGCCCCCATACACGCAACAGTATACTTGCGCAAGTCTGGACTTACAAACCAACAGAAACACCAAAAAACTTTACTGGTGCAGTTTTTTTGGTGTTTTTCTGTTGGTTACATAGTTTGCTGCAGTTGGTGTTCCTTCCTTTGACTGGACTTACAAAATGGAAATTAGGTTTATACTAAGGTATATTAAAACTAAGGTTAAAAGTTAACAATGTTGACTAATAGATGGTAAGTCAATGAATTAAAAGTTAACAATGTTTACTAAAAGATGGTAAGTCAATGAATTCGGCACTTGAAAACATAACTTTAATTACAAAAACCATTGAAACGAAATGAATTACTTATACTCAAGTAACAAGTCGGCAAAATTAGTTTGGTCATTGATTAGTAAATCTATGTTAGCTGATTGTATGTAAATAATATCTAAGAAATCTAAAATGAATTTATTCGATGGATTACTTAAGGCGCCTAAGGAGAGCGCTATAATTAGGAATAGGCAAACAGAATTATATCAAATACGGTTGTTTAATGTTTGTCATACCATAGTGAGACTTATGCCCTCCATACACGCAACAGTACACTTGCGCAAGTCTGGACTTACAAAATAGAAATTAGGTTTATACTAAGGTATATTAAAACTAAGGTTAAAAGTTAACAATGTTGACTAATAGATGGTAAGTCAATGAATTCGGCACTTGAAAACATAACTTTAATTACAAAAACCATTGAAACGAAATGAATTACTTATACTCAAGTAACAAGTCGGCAAAATTAGTTTGGTCATTGATTAGTAAATCTATGTTAGCTGATTGTATGTAAATAATATCTAAGAAATCTAAAATGAATTTATTCGATGGATTACTTAAGGCGCCTAAGGAGAGCGCTATAATTAGGAATAGGCAAACAAAATTATATCAAATACGGTTGCTTAATGTTTGTCATACCATAGTGAGACTTATGCCCCCATACACGCAACAGTATACTTGCGCAAGTCTGGACTTGCAGTGAATTGAACGTACCTGTGATAATACAGTTTCAAGTAGGTACCTTACAAAATGGAAATTAGGTTTATACTAAGGTATCTTAAAACTAAGGTTAAAAGTTAACAATGTTGACTAAAAGATGGTAAGTCAATGATTTCGGCACTTGAAAACAACTTTAATTACAAAAACCATTGAAACGAAATGAATTACTTTACTCAAGTAACAAGTCGGCAAAATTAGTTTGGTCATTGATTAGTAAATCTATGTTAGCTGATTGTATGTAAATAATATCTAAGAAATCTAAAATGAATTTATTCGATGGATTACTTAAGGCGCCTAAGGAGAGC
This sequence comes from Abscondita cerata, assembly GCA_030710515.1. NCBI lineage: Eukaryota > Metazoa > Arthropoda > Insecta > Coleoptera > Lampyridae > Abscondita > Abscondita cerata. Next base: position 47,963 of record JALBCR010001884.1, read on the forward strand.
GCTATAATTAGGAATAGGCAAACAAAATTATATCAAATACGGTTGCTTAATGTTTGTCATACCATAGTGAGACTTATGGCCCCATACACGCAACAGTATACTTGCGCAAGTCTGGACTTACAAAATGGAAATTAGGTATACTTAAAACTAAGGTTAAAAGTTAACAATGTTGACTAAAAGATGGTAAGTCAATGATTTCGGCACTTGAAAACATAACTTTAATTACAAAAAACCATTGAAACGAAATGAATTACTTATACTCAAGTAACAAGTCGGCAAAATTAGTTTGGTCATTGATTAGTAAATCTATGTTAGCTGATTGTATGTAAATAATATCTAAGAAAATCTAAAATGAATTTATTCGATGGATTACTTAAGGCGCCTAAGGAGAGCGCTATAATTAGGAATAGGCAAACAGAATTATATCAAATACGGTTGCTTAATGTTTGTCATACCATAGTGAGACTTATGCCCCCCATACACGCAACAGTACACTTGCGCAAGTCTGGACTTACAAAATGGAAATTAGGTTTATACTAAGGTATATTAAAACTAAGGTTAAAAGTTAACAATGTTGACTAATAGATGGTAAGTCAATGAATTCGGCACTTGAAAACATAACTTTAATTACAAAAACCATTGAAACGAAATGAATTACTTATACTCAAGTAACAAGTCGGCAAAATTAGTTTGGTCATTGATTAGTAAATCTATGTTAGCTGATTGTATGTAAATAATATCTAAGAAATCTAAAATGAATTTATTCGATGGATTACTTAAGGCGCCTAAGGAGAGCGCTATAATTAGGAATAGGCAAACAAAATTATATCAAATACGGTTGCTTAATGTTTGTCATACCATAGTGAGACTTATGCCCCCATACACGCAACAGTATACTTGCGCAAGTCTGGACTTGCAGTGAATTGAACATGTACCTATGATAATACAGTTTCAAGTAGGTACCTTACAAAATGGAAATTAGGTTTATACTAAAGTATCTTAAAACTAAGGTTAAAAGTTAACAATGTTGACTAAAAGATGGTAAGTCAATGATTTCGGCACTTGAAAACATAACTTTAATTACAAAAACCATTGAAACGAAATGAATTACTTTACTCAAGTAACAAGTCGGCAAAATTAGTTTGGTCATTGATTAGTAAATCTATGTTAGCTGATTGTATGTAAATAATATCTAAGAAATCTAAAATGAATTTATTCGATGGATTACTTAAGGCGCCTAAGGAGAGCGCTATAATTAGGAATAGGCAAACAAAATTATATCAAATACGGTTGCTTAATGTTTGTCATACCATAGTGAGACTTATGGCCCCCATACACGCAACAGTATACTTGCGCAAGTCTGGACTTACAAAATGGAAATTAGGTTTATACTAAGGTATCTTAAAACTAAGGTTAAAAGTTAACAATGTTGACTAAAAGATGGTAAGTCAATGATTTCGGCACTTGAAAACATAACTTTAATTACAAAAACCATTGAAACGAAATGAATTACTTATACTCAAGTAACAAGTCGGCAAAATTAGTTTGGTCATTGATTAGTAAATCTATGTTAGCTGATTGTATGTAAATAATATCTAAGAAATCTAAAATGAATTTATTCGATGGATTACTTAAGGCGCCTAAGGAGAGCGCTATAATTAGGAATAGGCAAACAAAATTATATCAAATACGGTTGCTTAATGTTTGTCATACCATAGTGAGACTAATGGCCCCCATACACGCAACAGTATACTTGCGCAAGTCTGGACTTACAAACCAACAGAAAAACACAAACTGCACCAAGAACTTTACTGGTGCAGTTTTGGTATGAATTCAGTTTTAAAGTAGTTGGTGTTCCTTTCCTTACTGGACTTACAAAATGGAAATTAGGTTTATACTAAGGTATCTTAAAACTAAGGTTAAAAGTTAACAATGTTGACTAATAGATGGTAAGTCAATGAATTCGGCACTTGAAAACATAACTTTAATTACAAAACCATTGAAACGAAATGAATTACTTTACTTAAGTAACAAGTCGGCAAAATTAGTTTGGTCATTGATTAGTAAATCTATGTTAGCTGATTGTATGTAAATAATATCTAAGAAATCTAAAATGAATTTATTCGATGGATTACTTAAGGCGCCTAAGGAGAGCGCTATAATTAGGAATAGGCAAACAAAATTATATCAAATACGGTTGCTTAATGTTTGTCATACCATAGTGAGACTAATGGCCCCCATACACGCAACAGTATACTTGCGCAAGTCTGGACTTACAAACCAACAGAAAAACACAAAAACTGCACCAAAAACTTTACTGGTGCAGTTTTGGTGTTTTTCTGTTGGTTATTATAGGCTGCTGCAGTTGGTGTTCCTTTCTTTTGACTGGACACAAAATGGAAATTAGGTTTATACTAAGGTATATTAAAACTAAGGTTAAAAGTTAACAATGTTGACTAAAAGATGGTAAGTCAATGAATTCGGCACTTGAAAACATAACTTTAATTACAAAAACCATTGAAACGAAATGAATTACTTATACTCAAGTAACAAGTCGGCAAAATTAGTTTGGTCATTGATTAGTAAATCTATGTTAGCTGATTGTATGTAAATAATATCTAAGAAATCTAAAATGAATTTATTCGATGGATTACTTAAGGCGCCTAAGGAGAGCGCTATAATTAGAATAGGCAAACAGAATTATATCAAATACGGTTGTTTAATGTTTGTCATACCATAGTGAGACTTATTCCTCCATACACGCAACAGTACACTTGCGCAAGTCTGGACTTACAAAATAGAAATTAGGTTTATACTAAGGTATATTAAAACTAAGGTTAAAAGTTAACAATGTTGACTAATAGATGGTAAGTCAATGAATTCGGCACTTGAAAACATAACTTTAATTACAAAAACCATTGAAACGAAATGAATTACTTTACTCAAGTAACAAGTCGCTAAATTAGTTTGGTCATTGATTAGTAAATCTATGTTAGCTGATTGTATGTAAATAATATCTAAGAAATCTAAAATGAATTTATTCGATGGATTACTTAAGGCGCCTAAGGAGAGCGCTATAATTAGGAATAGGCAAACAGAATTATATCAAATACGGTTGTTTAATGTTTGTCATACCATAGTGAGACTTATTCCTCCATACACGCAACAGTACACTTGCGCAAGTCTGGACTTACAAAATAGAAATTAGGTTTATACTAAGGTATATTAAAACTAAGGTTAAAAGTTAACAATGTTGACTAATAGATGGTAAGTCAATGAATTCGGCACTTGAAAACATAACTTTAATTACAAAAAACCATTGAAACGAAATGAATTACTTATACTCAAGTAACAAGTCGCCAAAATTAGTTTGGTCATTGATTAGTAAATCTATGTTAGCTGATTGTATGTAAATAATATCTAAGAAATCTAAAATGAATTTATTCGATGGATTACTTAAGGCGCCTAAGGAGAGCGCTATAATTAGGAATAGGCAAACAGAATTATATCAAATACGGTTGCTTAATGTTTGTCATACCATAGTGAGACTTATTCTCCATACACGCAACAGTACAACTTGCGCAAGTCTGGACTTACAAAATAGAAATTAGGTTTATACTAAGGTATATTAAAACTAAGGTTAAAAGTTAACAATGTTGACTAAAAGATGGTAAGTCAATGAATTCGGCACTTGAAAACATAACTTTAATTACAAAAAAACCATTGAAACGAAATGAATTACTTATACTCAAGTAACAAGTCGGCAAAATTAGTTTGGTCATTGATTAGTAAATCTATGTTAGCTGATTGTATGTAAATAATATCTAAGAAATCTAAAATGAATTTATTCGATGGATTACTTAAGGCGCCTAAGGAGAGCGCTATAATTAGGAATAGGCAAACAGAATTATATCAAATACGGTTGCTTAATGTTTGTCATACCATAGTGAGACTTATTCCTCCATACACGCAACAGTATACTTGCGCAAGTCTGGACTTACAAAATAGAAATTAGGTTTATACTAAGGTATATTAAAACTAAGGTTAAAAGTTAACAATGTTGACTAATAGATGGTAAGTCAATGAATTCGGCACTTGAAAACATAACTTTAATTACAAAAACCATTGAAACGAAATGAATTACTTATACTCAAGTAACAAGTCGGCAAAATTAGTTTGGTCATTGATTAGTAAATCTATGTTAGCTGATTGTATGTAAATAATATCTAAGAAATCTAAAATGAATTTATTCGATGGATTACTTAAGGCGCCTAAGGAGAGCGCTATAATTAGGAATAGGCAAACAGAATTATATCAAATACGGTTGCTTAATGTTTGTCATACCATAGTGAGACTTATTCCTCCATACACGCAACAGTACACTTGCGCAAGTCTGGACTTACAAAATAGAAATTAGGTTTATACTAAGGTATATTAAAACTAAGGTTAAAAGTTAACAATGTTGACTAATAGATGGTAAGTCAATGAATTCGGCACTTGAAAACATAACTTTAATTACAAAAACCATTGAAACGAAATGAATTACTTATACTCAAGTAACAAGTCGGCAAAATTAGTTTGGTCATTGATTAGTAAATCTATGTTAGCTGATTGTATGTAAATAATATCTAAGAAATCTAAAATGAATTTATTCGATGGATTACTTAAGGCGCCTAAGGAGAGCGCTATAATTAGGAATAGGCAAACAAAATTATATCAAATACGGTTGCTTAATGTTTGTCATACCATAGTGACACTAATGGCCCCCATACACGCAACAGTACACTTGCGCAAGTCTGGACTTACAAAATAGAAATTAGGTTTATACTAAGGTATATTAAAACTAAGGTTAAAAATTAACAATGTTGACTAATAGATGGTAAGTCAATGAATTCGGCACTTGAAAACATAACTTTAATTACAAAAAACCATTGAAACGAAATGAATTACTTATACTCAAGTAACAAGTCGCCAAATTAGTTTGGTCATTGATTAGTAAATCTATGTTAGCTGATTGTATGTAAATAATATCTAAGAAATCTAAAATGAATTTATTCGATGGATTACTTAAGGCGCCTAAGGAGAGCGCTATAATTAGGAATAGGCAAACAGAATTATATCAAATACGGTTGCTTAATGTTTGTCATACCATAGTGACACTAATGGCCCCCATACACGCAACAGTACACTTGCGCAAGTCTGGACTTACAAAATAGAAATTAGGTTTATACTAAGGTATATTAAAACTAAGGTTAAAATTAACAATGTTGACTAATAGATGGTAAGTCAATGAATTCGGCACTTGAAAACATAACTTTAATTACAAAAACCATTGAAACGAAATGAATTACTTATACTCAAGTAACAAGTCGGCAAAATTAGTTTGGTCATTGATTAGTAAATCTATGTTAGCTGATTGTATGTAAATAATATCTAAGAAATCTAAAATGAATGTATTCGATGGATTACTTAAGGCGCCTAAGGAGAGCGCTATAATTAGGAATAGGCAAACAGATTTATATCAAATACGGTTGTTTAATGTTTGTCATACCATAGTGAGACTTATGCCATCCATACACGCAACAGTACACTTGCGCAAGTCTGGACTTACAAAATAGAAATTAGGTTTATACTAAGGTATATTAAAACTAAGGTTAAAGGTAACAATGTTGACTAATAGATGGTAAGTCAATGAATTCAGCACTTGAAAACATAACTTTAATTACAAAAAACCATTGAAACGAAATGAATTACTTATACTCAAGTAACAAGTCGGCAAAATTAGTTTGGTCATTGATTAGTAAATCTATGTTAGCTGATTGTATGTAAATAATATCTAAGAAATCTGAAATGACTGTATTCGATGGATTACTTAAGGCGCCTAAGGAGAGCGCTATAATTAGGAATAGGCAAACAGATTTATATCAAATACGGTTGCTTAGTGTTTGTCATACCATAGTGAGACTTATGGCCCCCATACACGCAACAGTATACTTGCGCAAGTCTGGACTTGCAGTGAATTGAACGTACCTATGATAATACAGTTTCAAGTAGGTGCCTTACAAAATGGAAATTAGGTTTATACTAAGGTATCTTAAAACTAAGGTTAAAAGTTAACAATGTTGACTAAAAGATACAGCGTATAAGATACTTGTGAAATCCTTGTTGGGGTTTCAGGATGGCCCCAAATTCATACATAATTTTAAGACATTTATTACAAACGTATATCTTACAATCTGTAGCATGTCGAGCCGATACTTCTACCACCGCTACTTTAATACCAACTTACAACTAAATACCAAGCGCGCTATAAAATCGTCATAGGGATTTAACATTGTAATTTCTGCTCGCCCTTTCAAGTGACAAAAATGGTTTTGGTATCAAAACACAGCTAAAATTATTGCGCATAGCGCTCGCTATCAGAAATCAGCTGAATTACATGGGCTTTTTGAAAATTCATCAATAAAAATTAGTAATTTTTGATGTTTATTTATTGTAACCTTTCTATTTAATTTAGTTCTAATATCATTCGAAGCTGTTCAGTAATTCAGAAGTTAAGTACTCTGCAAATTTTTTAAAATTGTTGGTTATACCTTCCTGCTCAACACAAACTTTTTTGAAATACCTGACATTGTATTTGGTACGTTGAAATATTTCATTAATTTCTTCATCGGTATTTATTTTTTGTTTTGATCGTATATTTGTTGCCTTTAAAGTTGCACCAGTAGATGTAGACGCTACATTGCTGGATGGTAATGGTGCTCTGTAAGATGGGGTTATCCGAGGTGTAGTCAATTCCTTTTCTTTCGATTTATATGAAGAATCGATGAATTCTATTGTGTAATTAGAATCATCCATTTCAACAAAAGATAGGAGATGATGAAGACAACGGTCCTTGAATAATCTATGAACCATTCTCTTCGTCGTCTACCTCGTCTAAATGTATGGTAGTACTACATCAAAATAAAAAAAAATAATTGCTACAATTAAAACATGTACCTACCTCCTAGAATCTGTATCATCGATCATATATTTAAAAATGCTCATAAGAGACCATTGATGCCGTTAACTGGAACTGGTGTCACTTCTTGTAAGTTTTTCTTCAATTACCATTTCTCTACGGTATTTTTTCTCGTCGTGATTTAAATCGTGCTTTCGCTGCACTTACTACAGATTAATTTAATTATTAAATCATTCGATAATTAGTGCAATAATTACCTGAAATATCTAATTCTTTAGCAACTTTCTACCAACAGTTCTCCTTTTGTATTACAGATTTATACCTCATACACTTTTATCAAACAATGGCTTGAAATTAAATATACCATGTAAGATGTTCTCGTCGCTTACAACTTTAAGGTTATTATTCGCCATGTCTTCTATTGTGTGTGTACACAAACACCGACACAACCTCAAAATTTTGCCCGTAACGGTAATATACAAACCTGTGCACAAATCTTACATAAATTTCGTACTGAATTGATAATTGTAAACGCACATATTTCCGTGGTGGCACAATTCGTAATCGCCTATAAAATTGTGCTGATACTAAAGTGGTTATAAATGTAATCATAACCGATCATAACCCAACATAAATATTCCAATAACATAAATTATATTAAAATTTCAAATAACAGCGTAAAAGACACTTCTGAAATCATTGTTGGGGTTTCAGGATGGCCCCAAATTCATACATAATTTTAAGACATTTATTACAAATGTAAATCTTACAATCTGTAGCATGTCGAGCCGATACTTCTACCACCGCTACTTTAATACCAAATTAAAACTGAATACCAAGCGCGCTATATTTAAATTTGAATTTACACGTTACACGTTTGATAATATTTTGCGGTGGGTTAAAATTTGAAAAATGCAATAAGCTATAGTGCTCACCTTTTACATGAGCTTACTTTACAATAATTTGCCACACAGTCTACACACAAATTTAATTATCTTACTTTTTCAATTCGAGCATTTAACTGTGATTACTTACTTTCTTAATATTTGTAAGAAAAATACGAAATACGGCAACATGGCATATCATGTAACTTGTGTGCGCAGATCCGGAAACGGAAAAATTGTAGGAGATTGCTGTTCAATTCGTAAAGCTGCGTCCTCACTGTGTACGTGGCAAACGACCATGACAATCGACAAAATAAGTCGATCGACGTGTCGATTTGTTTTCCATCGCCTGTCGGTAAACATCAAAGAGCAGTCGATCGACATTAGTGTGTTGACGTGTTTTCGACGTTTGACATTCGACAAACTGTTTTAACCATCTTGTTGACATCGTAGTAATCGTGTTTTGTGCATCAGCACTATTATCCTCGGTCTCAGCAACAGCACTATTATCCTCTGTCTCAGCAATATTTTTGCCTCCAGCTAATTCCGGTGGCTTACTAACGATTTTACCGCCGCAACAGTCGCCGGAATCATATTCCTCATGCTCTTCTGGTAATCCCCAACTCCTGCACTGTCAACTTCTACAATGACTACTGATGAAGATGAAGCTGTGGATAATTTCTCACCCAGCTGCAAACTCCACGACATCATACGTCACAATAAACATAGATATGCGCGGTACTATTTTCATTTAGGATTTACTTTAAATATTTAGTTTTAGCTTATTTGTACTACTGTTATTTGTTCTTATTTGCTCTTTGTAGTCGTTAAAATTTGATTAAAAAGTAGCTATACTAGGTATTTCTTTTTATATGTATCTCGTAAATAATAATAAATATTAAGTACCTTTATATATTCTTGTAATACATCAATAAGGGCTTCGCACACCTCCAGAACAATTTTGGAAATCACCTGTTTTGAAATTTTGAAAAGATACATTAGTGAATGGTACGAATCTCCAGTTGATAAAAATCGCAACGTTACAGCAAGACGCTCCGTTATGGGAATGGCAGGTCTACAATTGGTATCTTCTTTACAAATTTTTGGCCCGATTTTTGTAATAAATATTCAAATTCACTTTCCGACATTCGAAAAAAATTTCTAAATCCACCTGTATTCAATGCTCAATATGTTGACATCATCTTTCCTTAAATCCTCTATCAAATCGCTAGCATTGTATCTAACTCTACTTCGCAGGCTTGGTCGAACCCAAAATCTTCTTTTACGGGAAGTTTTCTCTTTTTGGCGATAATAATATATGCGGCACAAGCAACTAATGCGTCATCTTCGTCTGACATGTTGATTTCGACTGATCGACAAACATTTCTGTCGATCTGGTGTGGACAGATGCAGTTTTGTCGACTTGCTAATCAACAACGTCGATCGACAGAGTCAATCGACAGTGTCGACTCAGTGAGGACGCAGCTTAACGAAATAAAATTACATGTATAAAAGTTGGCGAATAAATTACATACACAATAATCGGTAATTTTAAAAATGTATCGCATTGATAGTAAAATGATTTTTATTACAAATGACACAACGTAGTTCGGTTGTTACGAATGTTTTCATTCCGTTTACTTCCGAGAGGCCTAACCGAATTATGCTTAATGGACAACGACTTTTTGCCTGTCATTCAAAAATTTAATAAAAATTTAATTGAAGGAATTTCATCATTGGAAGGATAGTATTTATTTAATAAGTTTCCCATTCTCGAATTAAATTAAATCAAGTTTCGACATTAAAAAGTAGGTATTAAAATGGTACTTTCAATATGTTGTTGCATGGTATATAAGCGACGTTATCATATTTAGCACATCTCTTCAAGAACACAGCTTTAGCTTTTACTAGGTAGATTTATCTTTTGCTAATTGCATTTGTTGAAATTGAAGTGAATAACCTTTTGCTTTTACTTACTAGCAAAAGCTAGATATTTTAAGTATTTACTTTATATTTTTATGACTAATCAGTAGGCCGTGAAATTCTGTGGAACTGCAGGCTCAGACCTGTCGATAGACTGTTATATATGGACACATAAAACTTTTTAAACCAGTATCATTAACGAGTGCTAACGGTTTACGTTCAAAATGAGTAGTGATTCAGAAAATTCTACAAGTGATTTTTTGACGGAGGAAGTTCCTGCAAAAATTTCGCCCAACCAGAAATTGATGGAAATTTTGGAAAATTATAATATTATATTTAATAAATCGCAAGTTCCTAAAATAAAAGAGAAAAAAGAACAAGCATACAAAGAAATCCACCAAAAATATATTTTGCAAATTGAAAGAGATTTAACTGAAAAACAACTAAAAAAGAAAATCCAAAATATGAAGACCGAGTTGAAGAAAAAGGCGGACAAAACTGCAACGGGAAATAAGAAAATTGTTTTAAACGCGTGGGAAAAACAACTTTTGGCGCTAATGGAAGGACAAGAAAACCCTGTCAAAAAGTACCAGGTAGGTAATAAAGTATTTTTTCACCGAATAGTATAAATTACTGTTTTGCTGCTATTTGATTCAAAAAATTATTTCAGGAGCAATGTCGATAGGATCTGTGATGGAACAACCTCAGCCATCAACGTCCAAAACTGAAGAATTTATTCCACCTCCACCTCATGTTCGGCCTTTACCTGATAAGTCTCCAGTTACCAGAAGAACCAAATTTAAGGAAACAGACGAAACCTTAAATTTATCCAATGCAGAGCTCCAACGACTGGTATTGTTGGAACAGCTGGTTCAAAAGGAAAAAGAAAAATTATTGTTGGAAAAATTACAAAAAAAAATGGAAATCAATTTGAAGAAATAAATAATTTGTTGTTCAGAAAGTTGTAAGTAAATGAATAAATTGTTTTCGTTGTTAACTTTTTTAAATAAATTAATTAACTTAATTCAAATTAAGGTACTTACTTAAAAAGTAATTCAAAATAATAAAAACCATAAAATATAACATTATATAGTGTGGCCCATTGAAAACTTTCTAGAAGGCATAACTGCCTGAAAAGTTGTTGTCGAAAAAATCCTCCTTCAAGTATCTTGTTTATTTTACTTATTACGTATTAATATTCATCTTGTCTTTTGATATTATATGGTATCGTACTTAGTAGTATATTTACAATTGCAATTGAAAAATTATATTTTTTATTTCTTCTTCTTCCACAACTTTTTCAGCATCGTGATCCTCGGCGACTACTTCTTCTTCGTCATTTGGTAATTGGTCATTTAAATACTTAGCAACATTAAGCAGAACCACAGCGCTGACGATTACTGACGGAATTTTGTCAATGCTCAATCGTATCTGATGTTGTAAAACAGGGAATCGACGTTTTAGTTGTGCGAAACAGCGTTCTATAATAACGCGCTGTCTTTTATATAAATTATTATACGCTATTTCTTGAGGTGTGGTGGGGTTTCTATACGGTGTCAATAGCCATGGTGTTATGCCGTACTCTTTATCGCCTAAAATAAGTCCGTTCTGTTGACGTCTTCTCATCTTACCAAAAATATTTGATCTTCTTAAAATAAGACTGTCGTGCACCGAGCATCTACTGATGTAAACATTTCTTTTCCGTCACAAGTTGCTTGCACATTTATACTACACCAGCCTTTCCTATTGATATACTCGTCACCATGTAGCGATGGCTTTATTATTGGTACATGAGTGCAATCAATTGCACCAAAAGCACAGGAAATCTATACAACTGTGCCCATTCGTTGATTGCCTGGTCAGTCGAGTTTTCTGTAGGAAATTTAATCCAAATTCCTGCATTTTCAACTATTTGTAGTAAAACGTGAGATATCGTTTTACATATTGTTGTTCTATGAACTCCTTCTTCTTTCCGATCCCTATTTGAAATCCAGTATCACTTAGAAATCGCAAAAATATTTGCATCTGTTTTTTTGGACTCAAAGCACCACCTCCAGTCTCCACTTTTGGCTCCAAAAAATGGTTAGCTATCCACTCAACATTTTCTTCACTAAATCTATACAGACCGTGGTATTCTTCGGCACGACTTTCTTTTCTTTCGGGATAAAATTTTACAGATCTTATACTCATAAATGCAGCCATTTCTGCCAAACTGTTTAACAATACTAAATTTTTAAGACAGCGTCTAACAAGCTTGCATAAATGTAAGCTTTTCCTTAATATTCTTAGTAATTGCTTACTTTTATTCACACCATTTTTAGACAATGCTAAAACTTTAGCTTTTGTTAATTGCATCTTTAGTAAAAGTTACTACTTATTTTTATTCACTGCAAATTACGCATTTGCTAAGAAAATGTATGTTTAGCTTTTACTCATTTTTATTCACACTGGTCATTAACCTGCATTAGATAAGAAAACTTATAAATGCATGTAAAAGTGTGAGAAATGCAGCTTTGTTAATCTGACATCGAGTAATAAAGTTCATTTTTCGTAGTTAAGTTTTTGCTTTTTAAAAAAACGGTTTTCCTTTGAAAGGCGATAATTCGCGGGCTCCGATAAGCAATCAACTGTCGGGTTGACTGCCGCACCCTGTCTGTAAAAGTTTTGTATTTTAAACCACACCCTCTAACACCGAAGGGTCCCTAAAAAGGACTAGTTTTTTTAAATTAAATCAAAAATTGGAGGAAACAACTTAGGTTATTTATCTCTATCGTTTGATTAATACAATTGCATACCTGTAGCTTGTAGCTTTCTTTGCTCAGCAGGTTTACCTTCATTTACCATGCCACGAACTGACAAGTGCCCAAAAACTCGCCGAGTTAGGAGACTTCTGGTAAAGATTTTTTTAGATTTGTAGGTGTTATATTGAATTTTAATTTTTTAGGTACGCCAACGAAAACGGTCCCAACCGCAGAAAAGGAGGACGACTGCAACATCATCCCTTCATCTTCGGAAATATTTTCCCAGGGTGAGAGTGATGATGATGTAGCCGTTGCTTCTCCAGAGGCCGCTGCTTGTGAGGAGGTATTTTTATATAATTGAAATTTGTTATTAATAGTAATTTATGTTTTTATTGTCATATTTATAGGTTCAACAGGTAACAGGTATAGGTAATTTACTTTTCTATTTTACACAATTGTAATTAATTTTTTAATAGTACTACGTGTCTCTCTTTAACTTACAGCCACTCGCTGTCCCGGCACCCCAGTCATCATCGGGGAAGTCGATGTGCCTGTAGCAGATGAACATCTACCAACGCCTCCACCAACAACACCGGTACCGTCACAATCCGAGGCGTTGGGCTCCGACGAAAACGATCCAATTTTAAGGGTCTCAGGGTGATAGAAGATGGTTATGAAGAGGGGCTAGTCCGGATATATGGACATTTGTAAACTGCTAATGCGCAAAAGTTAAAACTCGTAAAGGCAGTGGACGAGGAACGTAAAGTGTTAGTTGCCCAAATAAAATATATATAAAATATAATTACATGGTGCGGATAAAAACAAGTTAAATTGTTTAAAAAGAGTGTAGTTTTAGTTTAGATTTAGTAGTATAATTATGTATTTAAAAAAAATTAATTATTAGTGAAAATTTTTATGCTTTTATGTTGAGTAAGTTTTTTATTTTCAGGGCGACAAAAATTTCAAAAGTGTAAAAATAAACGGTTGTTTAATAAATTGCATACTTTGAAAATACATTAATATTTATAGTTTGATTTTCAATTTAAATACGCAAAAAAACCTACAACGTGTGCTAAAAAATTATGTGAAAATACAAAAAAATTTGTACAACTTTTTTAAAATATGCTGAAAATAATTTACAAGGCGATATTTTTGAAAATAAATTAGTATGCTTTCATTAGCGAAAAATTTTTGAATGAAATTTTTAGTAGCTATTCTAATAAGTGGTCAAAATTAAAAGTGTCACGAACACATGATGCAGGTAAAAAACAACTTCGTTTTATATAATATACGTAAAATACATATAATTTTAAAGTGCTGAAAATTATTTTATTAATAATTTTGTTTCCAACAGTTTTTCGTATTCGTTATTGAGAAGTTTTTAAAGTTATTATTTATTGTACGCCATCTAGTGAAATGATATGGAAAAAAGCATTTCTATAATTACAATAGATATATATATATATATATATATATATATATTTATCTCATATTTTTGAAAAAAACTGCATAATAAGCGTTTAGTGCCCATTGACATGGGTCGTTGTGGCATATCTATAAATAAAAACGTTTCTTGTTATCATTCTTACATACGCAGACGCTTAAAAAATCAAAACGTTATTTCGTACAAGATGTTGAAACAATCAAATAATTAGAAGGAGAGTTTGCTACCAATAATCTAAAAGATTTAACCAATAATGTGTATCGATCCCAAAACCGTGTTATTGTAAACTCTCTTTGTATTTTTTGTATATAGTAAAGTTTCGAATAAATTACACCATTTTTAAATAATTATATAAGCTAAATCAAAAGTAAATACCATTTCGGCTGTCTGTTAAACAACAAATGTGTTGCTAATAATATTTAAAACTTCCCAGACAACAACATAGGACTGTTACAAACATTAGTACGGGGGTGTCACAAATAAGAGTAACTGATTTTAAACATAAATTCCCAGCTTATTAATTGCTCCAAAGAGATGGGGTTTTCACTAGTTTCACTAGTTTATCAAAAAGATTTTTAGGCTTGGCTGGCATTTTGATGAATATTAAGGATTTTTATTATTAGATTAGTTTGGGACACCTCTGTTTTTAGTTGACATTAGTAGTTCAGTTGACTTTTGTAATTTATAAGTATTGACAGATATAGCATTTTAGATATTAAAATCGTTTAATAAAGGCTTGATATCTACTTTTGTATTCCACGAATCTCATTAGAGAGTACTCGAACCACCGGGTAGGTGATCTCGAAGAAATAACATATTTCATCTCATCAACACAGGGTGTTTACTAATGTTGGTCAAATTCAAAGAGGAAAATATGTTTTATTTTAAATGGAACACCCTATAATTTTTCTCATTCGTAAGAGCAATCATTCTCCTTTCCAAAATGTATGGTTTTCTATCTTTTGTTTCATTAACAACAAAGATATTCGAGGTTTCATGTAGTAGTACATTTTTAATTAGTAGTTTTATATAAACGTATTTTGATGTCTAAAATCAACTCATGCTATGTTTAGTTTAACGCTCTGTATGTTTTTCCACAGCAGTATTTTATTAAGGAATATTGGGTCCTATGGTCATATTTTAGCCTAAATAACCGGCCATTAACCTATGTCCAATAGTTATGAATCACCCTGTATAATATCTAATGCTTTCAAATTTGATCAAGCCAAATCAATAGTACTTTTAACATTTTTTTAACAAAAAGTGAAATTGCCGGGTAAGTCCCCAACCACACGACCGTTAAGTGCAAATAATGTTTGTGCTTCCATAAGTTCAACTAGGTTTTTTCCTCTTTCGTTTATACTTAAGTGAAGAGCGTCCCTAGTTTCTAATACGTAGAACGAATTAAAAATATCAATTCTACTTGGTTTAAGTTTCCTATATCAACATTAAAATCCCCAAAAACTAGAATATTCCAATACATGTATTTCATTATAATCTGGGTTAGTGATTCCCTGAACATGTCAATGATATTGCGATGAACACTTTTGTACAGCATTTTTAATTAAGCAGATCGGATGACAAAAGATGTAAATTATGCCTTCATGTAGATGAAATAGTCCCAATAATGTTCTCAATTGACCCTGTAAATTCCAATGCAATAAATGTTAGTTTTAAGAATACTTACCAAAAGGGGTACTCCGCCGATTAGATTGAATGTTGGTAAAATTGTTATTTAGGCAAGCCGATATCATTTGTTTATAGTCTTAAGATGTAATTGCTATGATATCCAGGTAAAATCGCCTTCCTACTTATGAGTAGCCATGTTGGACAATATATGTCCAAGATCGGAATAATGTTTCGATGACCTGAAATTTCAAAAGAATAAATTATGTGAGCATGCACAAAACATGAACATTAGGGGTGTTTTGGGCCAAGGAATCATTATCTATGTTTAAAAGAAATGAATATGATTGCGCCGAATTAAAAATACTAAAAATGGATTATAACTTAACCTCAAAATTATAGGTTAAGGGAAAGTGCAAATTGAGAAGTTATGTGACATTATTGGGTATAAGTACCGCATATCATTGTAATCAGGAGAGGAAGTAGTTAGTACGTGGTGCAACGATAATTTCACGAACCCGTGGGAAAGCCAGGAGAATAATCAAGACATTATCATAGTCAGCTCCGTAAGCTGCAAGAATCACAACAACAACAACGTAATACAGAGCAGGCCGGAGACATACCTGAGATAATCTAGCAAGATCAAAAAACAATTGTAATTAATATTAAATCCCTAAATGCGTTGTGATTGTTAAGTAATGTTCATTAGATATAAGGTCACCGTGCCGTAGTTTACACCACTGGTTACGCGCGTTAACTGATTTTTTGCGTACTTCATTACCAGGTAGTTAAAGGTGGGGGCGTACCGTAGTTTAAATATACCGCGAAATATTAGCGAATTCTAATTTAAATATTTTGATTTTTTATTTAAGCCCGATCTGTGGTAGAGAGGAGGCTGTACGCGTCAAATAAATAAATAAGAGATTAAAGAGCTAGCCAGGTAAATGGAATTGGGGTGATTTTCCTACAACAAAAGTTTCAGTAGGTACATTGCGACACAACGTAAATATCTATTTAAACAAATTTTAATTGCACCCATTAATACCCCATCACCCTTAGTTCATCGCAATACATTATCCAAGTAAATATAAAGAAACAATAGGAGTTTTGTAGAATAATGTACATTAGGGTGATCCTTAATATGGACAAAAATCCACTTTTTATCCGTCGCCCCCTAGAACGTTTCCGAATACGATAAAACAAACCGGAAAAATATTTTGAGCTCTTAATATAGACAACAAACCGTGCCTGTAACCGTCTATAGGTATATCTCATACAGGGTCAACCTGGAATGATGAATATCTCGAAAAATACACATTGTATAGAAAAATTTGCTGAATAAAAAGTTGAATATCCTTAAGGAGGACATCCGTTAGCATTAAATTTCATTCACCATCCCCTTCCGGTAGGTGTAGTAGGTAGCAACATTAAAATATTCGATAAGAACCGATAAGATATTTTTATATTATATTCGATAAGATATTTTTTACAGCAGATTCGGGTTCTACTTCAAAAGCACACAAGATTTGTTCGGAAAACTTTTTTTGATTTGTTATAGATGGCGCTGTAATCGAAAAGAACAAAATTAACAACGGAGGTTTGAATGAAAGTAACTTTAATTCAATTTTTGCAGTTAAAATATGTAAATACAAGTGTTTTATATATGTCTTGGAAACATTTTTTCGATACGTTATAGATAGTGCTGTAATAAAAGCAATCTGTTGCGACACAACTGCTTCTAATTTAGGCCGTAACAAAGCTGCAGCTATAATATTGGAACAGTTGTTGGTAAAGAACATCTTGTTTTTATGTTGTAGACACCATATTTCTGAAATGATCTTGAGAAGCGTTTTTGAATTCAAAGTACCAGGTACATCACCTCCAGATGTGCTTATTTTTAGAAGATTTAGAAGTTTTGGCCAAACATTAATGTAGAAACTTATGAGTCTGAAAGCCACATTAAAGCTTAAAAATATTTTTCCGATTTTTATCGTATTTGGAAACGTTCGAGGGGGCGTAGGAAGAAAAGTGGATTTTTGTCCATATTAAGGATCGCCCTAATGTACACTCATGAAATTTAAAACTTGGACACCACAATTTCTGTAAACAAAAGTTTGCATATTGTGAAGCAGGCTTAAGGGTATCATTCACAATTCTAACAGCAGGTAGTCTCAGCAGGGCTTATCTTATAGAAGGACTGTAGAATGAATCATTAACTAAGCACGTTTTAGAAAATAGGTAATTTACGTTGCTTACTTAATTTTTTTCTTTAAAGAATATACAGGGTCCGGCAGGGAGGTATGGATGATTTGGCGGATGAAGATTGGGGTTATCTGTTTCTCATGAGTTGCCATTTTAGTAGCAATGGAGACGTGGTCGATAGAACATCGTGTGTTTGTGTACGACACCTTTATTGAAACGGGCCGTTCCGTCGTTCAAACTCAGAGACGGTTCCGGAATCATTTCAACGTTGGCCGCCATGGTCGTGTTCGAAGTTTGAAACAATAATGAAGTGGGTAAATAACTTTCAACGAACAGGTTCTAGCAATACGTAACTGAACGAAGTACATTGA